>JAOUZG010036556.1:3293640-3338913 GCA_026289955.1 Argiope argentata | reverse complement strand
TGTGGTTGATTTGAATGTGACTGAAATTCGACAAAAGAGGAAAAAAGTGATAAACTATTTAAGTGTCAAAAAATATATTCCCGTTTTCCGCACTAAATAGGTTAGGTATTGGCTGTAGCTTTTCTTTTCTTTTCTTCTTTTTTTTTGCCTGCAACATTCTATTCGAATAGGCAGATGCAATTTCTTGGTCGCAACGCAATGATCAATTGCATATCTTTGGCTGCAACATCGGGATACTTGATACTTTTGGTTGCATCTAAGAATAAAGCTGATTTGAATGTGACTGAAATTTGACAAAAAAAAGGAATAAGGTGATCAAAGATATAAATGCGAACAAATTCTAATCCCGTTTTTCACATTAATTAGACTATGTATTGGCTTTAGCATTTTTTTCTTTTCTTATTTTTTTTTTGCTTGCCACATTCTATTCAAATAGGCAGATGCAATTTCTTGGTAGCCACACAATAGTCTATTGCATATCTTTGGCTTCAACATCGAGGTACTTGATATTGTTTGTTGCATCTAAGCATGTGGTTGATTTGAATGTGACTGAAATTGAACGAAAGAGTATTAAAGTGATAAACGACATAGGTGTCATAAAAACTCCCCGTTTTTGGCATTAAAATCCAAAAGGAGAATTAAATAAGTGAGAGGAAAATAAGTAAAACGTACCTTTATAGGCCTTCAAAATTAAAAAAAGAGTATGTTAAGAGGCTGGTAATGTGTATATTCTTATAACTAATTTGATTAGTTTTTCTAGATTGTTCAACATTTATATATTTGACCCTTAATAATATTTTAACCTATAACCTTCAACTCTTATAATGATTTCAACTTATTAATTCTTTGATAAAAAACTAACCAATTTTATGTATAGATCTCACATTAAAAAAATATCTCCAATACTTTCAAATTTTAATGAATCATAACGATGCAAAAAAGCACCATAGTTTTTTCACATATATTTTTTATTGAAAATTTAGAAATCCTTGCACCATTAAGTATCACATGGGGACTTACAGAATTAAGTATATAACACATTACATGTAGAAATAATAGGCAGAGCTGAAAAATAACAACCATGCCTGAACCGGGACTTGAACCCAGGACACTCAGATCAAAGGGAAGACGTGTTACACATGTGTCAGGACATCAACTTCATATGCATTTGAATTCATAAATACCTTTCAAATATCGATTTTCCTTGTTATGCATTAACCAAATTATTCTTTGCCCGCTTTTTATAGCTGCATCCTCATATACTATTTCATGATAACAAGTGAATACAGAATTCATGTTGTTTTTTCATACGCCATATCTTTCTTTATATTATTTCGACGGATTATTGTTATATAATATTTCCAAGTAGAAAATCTTTGTAAATGGTTTCATTTTATTATCACTTCTTATATATTTATGAATTCTTTACTCTATAGGTATGGGACTATCTGTCTATATATAAATTATTATTCATAATCACAAATTTTTTATTTACACAATATATTGTACTTTATTTATACTATTAATTATGTGAATAAAAACTCTTGAGTATAAATAATATTTAAAAAATATTCTAACTCAGTTGAAATCTATTGTAATCGAATAATTATCTAAATTTCAAATATCCAAATCAGGTACTTATTTTGTAAAATAGTTATCTCATTATTTCAGAAACCTTTTAGGGATTTAGAATTCACTAAACCTGTAACCACAAACATATCACTGATAGAAGTAGCTCTCAACCCTCTGGCCCTTTAATCCCGTGTCGAAATTTTGCCACCAGACTACAATAGCACCCCCTTGGTATGTGTTCATAGATTTTTTTTTAAAAAAAAATAGGACGTTGTTGTTACTTATGGCATTTGCCATATTGGACAATCCCCCCCCCCGCTGATACAGCAGCAGATTTAAGCCGAAAGGAGTGTCTCTTGTTTTTGAAGTAGCGCTAATGAGGGCCAATAGTACGACTTAGCTACACACTCACCACATTCGCTTGCACAACCCCTTTTTACAGGGGGCACATTCACACATCTCACAGATAGCACACAGAAGAACAGTCATGTCCGAACCGGGACTCCCAGAACACGAGGAAGATGCGCTACCTCTGCGCCAGAAAGCCGGCAAATGGAATGTAATTTTGCAAAATCCATAGCTGATTTATCAACATTTATTTTGACGCAATAACAATTCTAGTAAAATATTTCTATACTTGATTCCATTTAGGGATGCGCATAGCTTAGAAATCCTATTCTTTGGTCAGTGACTAAGTTTTCCCTTTGTAATTGGATGGTATCGTTATCGATGAAGATATGTCAGGTATTAATATTAGCTCATTTATTAATGATAAAAATATAAATTATATAAATAATAAAATATATTTCCACTAGTTTGGAATGGAAATTTGAAGACTTGGGTGGCCGTTTCTGGTGTGGTCACCTTGTTTTATACCTCACCTTGTTATAATAATAATGAGATCTGTATCAAAAGAACTCCCATGCTGATTTATAACTAAGCATTAATGTAATAAGAACTATAATATATCATGTTTTAAATCATGTTTAAATCTATAAAATCCTTATAATCCTCGTTACAGTGATTCTATAGATCCTGCTGCATGTTATAGATATTCCTTATTCCTGCTTTAACCAATTTTGATATTATTTTTTAAATCTTATTCATGCCGGTTTTCTGGCACAAGGGTTTCGCGTCTTCCTGGTGTTCTGTGAGTCCCGGGTTCGAGTCCCGGTTTGGGCATGGTTGTTCTTCTATGTGCTTTCAGTGAAATGTGTGACAGTGCCCCCCTGTAAAAAGGGGCTGTGCAAGCAAATGTGATGAGTGTGTAGCTAAGTCGTACTCTTGGCCCTAGTTGGCGCTACTTCAAAAACAACAGACACTCCTTTCGGCTTAAATCTGCTGCTGTATCAGCGGGGGCTTGTCCATTGGCAAGCGCCATAAGTCACAACAGCAACAAACCTCATTCATCCTACAGAGGCATATTATAATAAAACAAACTAACATATTTAATTTATGCTGTATTTTAGAAACAGGAAAATCGATTAAAAATAAATAAACCACTAAAGCAATTAAAAAAATATTTTTACTAAATGTATTGCAGTTTAAGTACTAGATTAATTTAACCAAACCGAAATAATAACTATACATCATTATTCAAAAGAATACCCACCCAATCTGCTTAACATCCATCCATTCTTCAATGACGTCTAAAAATAAAAACACTAAAACGCTTTACTGAACTGGATATAGCCTCTATTCAATGCAAAACTATCGAAAACAAAAAATTGCGACCAAAGTGATTAAAATGAAGTACATCCGTCGAAATTTGAAGGCCCACTTCCACCCAGAAATTCAATTACGGTAATGAGATTCATTTCATCAAGCTGAATTGTTTGATTTAGTTCAAGGAAAGATCTATCATTTTAAATAGATAATCCCATTAAAACATCAATGGGATAAATTTATTCCAGATTTAATAAAAAAACATACTTAAGGCTTAGGCAAATATAGATTCTACCAACGCGGAATCTTAAGCTCCTTGAAAAATGCCGGTCCAATTTTGAGGTGCTTTGATTTAATAAGTTGTTGTTTGATTGCTTTGTTCTCGAAATTTGACATCTAATTTTCTGAAATAAGTTTAGAATTTGACATTTCTTTCGGCTTGAAATATAAATTTCACATCTGGATTTAATTTATAAATATAATACTGGTTCGTTCTGGCTCTCATCTAACTTGTTAAACAACTTATAATCGAACTCGGGATTACAGTGACCTTGTGGTAAGGGAGGTTAAAGTTAAGTAAGGTTTCGGCTAGTTAGTGGTAGGGAGGTTCAAGACCCGAATCCACCGAAGAATTTCCGTGTAAGCGGGTCTTTTGTACATTAAATCTCTCAAGGTCCAAACGTTCTTCAGCTGAAATGGGGTGTGGAAAGAGAGGGTGTCTGCTCAGGTGTCGTCCTGGATATTTGACCATGGTCCAAATTACGAGATCTGTCCCAAAATAACTGTAGTGTTACTTCTTAACGGGACGTTAATATAACTAAACTAAATTATAAATAAACTCGAATGAAATTTTACAGAAATGCCTAAGAGGGAATAGGTATGAATAGGGATATAAAATCAATATATTCTAAAAAATAATTTAATATTTCTATATTCTATTCATATCACAATTTAACACCTATTTATTTATTACAAACAAGAAAAAAACGCATTTTGATTTTATAATATCAAACTCCTAGTGTTAAATACCAACTCACTTTAATTATCTAATAATGTTTCATGTATAAATCTTAAATTAATAATTATTCAGTCCTGTGGCTTGTTCAACCGGGATTTAAGCATCTGCATGCATTGTTTAACTCTTCAGCTGCGTATCAAGCGATTTCCACAGATTGGCCAAACAGTTCATTTTCTGTTGTATCCGATTTATTTGCAGATCAGAATGTTCATTACTGCGATTACAGATATTTATTACATCATAATATCAATCTACCAGTATTGTTTGAAAAATATTGGTAGTTGAACTTACTGGCGTAAATTTTTTTAAACTACTTTTTACTGACGTAAAAAGTAGTTTAAAAAAATTTACCCAGTTAGAGGGTTAATCCATTAGGAAAGAATAATAATCGCTACATCAAAATACACTGAATCCCAAAATATCCTTTACTTACATTAACTACAGTTTTAAAAACAGCACCAGGGATATTTTGTGACAAGCCTCGTAATTTTGAGCCACGGTCAGACAACAAGAGCAGCACCTGAGCTAGTACCCTCTCTCCAAACTTCTGTGCAACGATGGATTTAACTTACACCAGAGCTGCTGACACGATGTTTCATACGTGTAATCAGATTTTGAAACTAAAACCTTCGAGTTTCGAAGCTCAAACCTTGCCACCAGACCCCCAAGGCCCTTCTGTCCTCTAAATAGAAATCGAATGTTATACTGCCTTAGTCCATATTGAATTTTTGAAACCTTATATTCAGTAACCTTATTTTTGAAATTTTATATTCAGTAACCATATTTTTGAAACCTTATATTCAGTAACCTTATTTTTGAAATCTTATATTCAGTAACCTTATTTTTGAAATCTTGCATTCAGTAACCTTATTTTTGAAACCTTATATTCAGTAACCTTATTTTTGAAGCCTTATATTCAGTAACCTTATTTTTGAAACCTTATATTCAGTATAGTACTCAGGTGTCTCCGTTCAACTTCAGAAAGAGAATTTGTCCTCTATGATGAAATTTCTCGCCAGTGAAACAGATAAATGATTTCTCTAAAGTAATTAAGGCATTTGATAGTAAATAATTACGGAGCTATTTTATGAAATAAAAAAATGAACTAAGTTTATAACGCAACATCGCTTTCGTCTCTCTTCAAAATTTCTCTCAAAAACAATGGAGAAAAATGTAATGAAAAGCACGAAGCAAATAAACAAAGAGCTGCAAGAAGAGTGATCGGCTGCTTGAGATGGAAATCTCTGGAGAACTGAGAAACAGATCTCTTTCCAGCTCGGCCATCAACGAGGGGAACACCTGAAGCGCTCCTTGCCGATGGGTTGGCGGGCGAGGCATCTGCAACCGGCATTTCCAAAGGATACTAGACTCACTAGGAATTTTTTCTTCTTCTCTTTCTTTTACTCTTTCGACTCATTGTAGAACTATTTTGTTTTCGCTCAAAGAAAAGAACTAACGAAAAAGAAGGGAATCACTCGACGATTGTTCAAAATCTTTCTACCGTTTCCTTTTGCCTGTCTTCGAACTTTGGGTTTCTGGTCGATTAATTTTCGGAAGAGTAGTTTTCCAAACTGCTTTCCTATACCCGAGAAAAAAAATGGAGTGGAACGTTTTCCGCTTTCGGTAAAAGAAAGAAATGTTTACTTTTGGTATCTAGTTAAAATTGGTAATAGCCAAGGGTACTATCATATTTCGATTCGTATTGTCTAATGTGTGATTAAGAATTCAAGCCATTACTGGATTACTGGATCTTATAACTTTTGATTCTTAATAATTGATTCCTTTTCTGGATAATTTATAAGAAATAAAATGACGTAATTGACGATTTATGTGCACTCAAATGCGAAGTGATTTCGTTCCAGTATAAATAGTTATTATGATTCTGTAACATTGCTTCTCTGCGAAGTCAGTTTCATGGTACGGAAAACAGTTTTGCAGATAGTCTAAAAGTGTGAATGACTGCCAAGGCAATGACTTGAAATTTGGCGATTCTTAGTGATGAATTTGAAAACAAAAATATGGAAATCCAAATATTCTAGTTTGCTGGTAATTGCATCATGAATATTTGATTTTATGCGTTTGTTCTAAAGCATTCGATATCCTATCATGGGACCTATAAAAAGCGTAGATTTTTAGAAGTTGAATGATGGCTCTGTCAGTCGCTCCAGATTTGACGACATTTCAGCGACTTCGTGATAAATTTGAAGATAAAAATTTCTAGAATGTTTTATAATTTCTCCATTAAGGTTCAAATTTATGCATTTGTTCTAAGGCATTTGTTATCCTATCATGGGACCTATAAAAAAACAAAGCCTTTTAAATGCTGAATGACTGCCGGTTCAAGGTCTCCAGATTTGGCTACCTTTCAGCGACTTGGCACCGAATTTGGGGACAGAAGTGTAGTGTCCAAGTTTCCCATAAACTTGGTAATTTCTCCATTAAGATTCGATTTTATACTTGTACTAGAATATTCAATTATCCATCATGGTGCCGATAAAAGGCGATGGTTTGCAGCAATAAATTAGTTGGAAGATGAATCAAAAGTAATAGTAACGAAATGAGTTGGGATATGTGATTAAATGAGCGAAGTCTCTCACTGGAATTTTGATTTTCTGCGAGCTCTCTCTTAATGCTTTGTACTATTCTATTTTTTTATAAACTGATTTGCTACTTGTCTGCTGCTGTTTACTGCAAAGTTAGTTTTCTGTACAACGCTTGTATTTTGTTCCAGTATATTGTGTTTTCCTGTCGAATAAGGTATAAACATTTGTTGTTGACCCATTGGTATAACTTATGGACGGATTTTGGGATTTTTGTCCCTCTTACAATTTAACTGAAGTAATTAGAGTATTTAAAATATGGCTTATGACTGCATTAGATTTTGAAATAAAATGTTGGACAACGTATACAAAAAAGGGATTTTTCTCTCAAGTTGTGCTTAGTACTCATCAATTTTACCAACGGCTGAAATGGCTTTGAGACCATTCAATAGAATATCATTATTATATAATTTCTACGACTTTCTTTCTACTTTCTCTAATCTTTCTATGACTCGATTCTTCATTGAATAAAATGTTATATAACAGTTTGGCAATATTAATTATATAGTGAATAATATTTCATGAAGCCGGGATAGCCTGGTAGATAGAGTGTTGAACTTGCATTTCTTAGGATGCGAGTTCGAAATTCGCTGACCAAAAATTCCCCGATTGTGTGATCGCTGACGCTCGTTAAATCTGTCGTGGTCACGAAGTTCACCATATCGAGAGTAATACCACTGGGGGTATTGGGTCAGAGATGATAGTTCTCTGTTCTAGACCTAAATTATGATCTGTGAATGAATGAATGAAAATGCATGAATGAAGTCCGCCTTGTAAAAAGTGTTGTGACGTATGTGTCGCTAAGTTACATTCTTGGCCCTATTTGGCCCTACTTCAAACAAGAGAGGCTTATTTCGGCTTAAATCCGCTGATGGATCAGTGAGCTTGTCCATGACAATTGCCATAAGAAACAACAACACCATAATATTTTATTCTCTTATGCTTGACGAGAGCTTCTTTTGCATATTACGATCTTACATCATTAAATATATGTTGTTGTTGATCCCCTTGGTCTAGACCCCTAGACAAAGTCCAAAAGATTGTATCGCACCAAAAGGTCAAAAACACTCTCGCTCTCTTCCGACAGTTACCTCACAGATGCACCGATACATCATTAAATATATAGTAATAATAATGTGAAAAAATTGCAAAGCAATTCTAAAGTGCATGCTCAGAAAATAGAGAAATTGCTACGAAATAACTACTGGAGTTAAGTCGTATTTCAAGATACCAAAAAGCGAAGGGAATATATTTCGTAAATATAAACATGACATTATAGATATCAACTAATTTTTCAAAATATTTTTTAAAATCTTATATATCTAAACTACTCCATAAAATTTTCAGAATCAGCATAGCATTTCACATATTCATAACGATCTTCCTTTTCAACGGCTAATACCATTTCAAAATTGCACGTGGCTTCTTCCCTAGTAAATTTTCACCCCTGCCTGCAATAATGAAAAATAAACACCCCATTCGGGGCTCCAAGAAATAAATTTGTCCATTTGGCATGCACTCAGAGAGTGGGAAGTCGCTTTCATAAACACTGAGCTGAAAGATTCATCAAATCCATCCACCGTCTACGCCGATTGGGAAATTTCGCACCCCAGTAGGTTCCTTTAATACCTTAAGCAAACTTTAATTTCCTATTCCTAGTGGACTGATCAGTTATCGATTGCGGGATAGGGATAGGGAATGGGAACTGTGTCCATTTTCATTAAAGTTTGGAAACGGGGGGCACGGCAGCGTGGTGGGAATTGCTGCGCATGCGTAGATGTGAATGGACACGTGACCAGTATCCCGACGAGGAGCGAGCGAAGCAAAAGGAATGCGAGCCAGTGTCCGCTGATGAGTGTGCCACCGAGCGAAAAATTGTTATTGTCCACCGCGAAGGGGCGCCGCTAAATCATGGGGCATTATTTGCAGTTCGGCCTCTCTGTTTGTCCAGCGATGGCCACTTCATCTTTTCTCGGGTAATGATTCGTAAAACAGCTGCTCGGGGCAGAAAGTGTGCACAGAGCACATACTGTTACGCCTTCTTCTTTTGCAGATTAAGTAGAGATTGCCTCTCCCGGAGTTATTCAATTAACTATTGCTGCAGAAAGATGGGAATTATGCGTGCAGAAGACAAAGTACTTTGTGAATATATTGGCGGTTGTAGTATTAAATGTATTTTTGGTATTATTTTGTATTTTGCTAAGATTTTTTACGCGATTAAATAATCATCAAGGTATCCAACTAGGTTGCAAGGATGCTTTTTACCCGAAAAATGTGATTGTTTTTACTAATTTAAAAATAAAGTCTAAACTTGGTAGATTTTAAAACAGACTTTAATATATGTAGGATAAAAATGTATATACAGTAATTTCATTAATACAAAATTAAAAATAAAATTGAGGACAGTGGTATTTTTAACCGAAAAAGAATGATTTGTTTCATTTTTACAGTGAAATTCTCAAAATATTATTTGACATGTTTACATTAATTCTCTACCTACTCATATATATTTTACTTATTTTTGGTATTTCTGTTCAAATAACTTGAAAATTACATTTATTTCCGATACACTAGGATAAATTAATTAGCAATTACAATATCTAGACTCATTTTCTGAAGAATGCACATTTCGTTGTAATTAATTCACAGAAAGCATATTTCAAAATAAATTCAATGAGTTTTCCTGAAACTTAATGTACATTCATTCAAAACCTTTGTGGGTGCAATAAACCACTGATTTTAAGATAGCTTCACTTAGACATGTGTTACAGAAATACATTAAAAAAACATAGACAAATTTTGAGCAAAAAAGTATTAGTGTTAAATGCTCAGAAAATCTTTATTTATTAAAATAGTTTTTATTTTATGGCCTGTTATATTTTATATGATTTGAGCTATATATAAGTGAAATTAAAATTAAATATTTCCATTATTTTTTTATTTACTCTGTTGTTATTTAAACTGAAAATTTTGCCAAATTTTTCTTAAATAATCAGTTTTTTTCTCTCAAAAACTAAAGGTAATAAAAACATTTTTTCCTTTTAATAATGACTTTTCAAGTCTGTTTTAGCTATTTGATTCAATAAAAAAAGTATATGAATACTTTTTTTAAATTAAAATTCATCTCGAAACCTAGTCGGATAATTTAAATATCTGACTATAATAAGTATTAAATTTATTTTTAACAACAGATAAAGATAATCATTTATTCCTAATAATTTCTCCCCCAATGTTTTTGACATTTAATGGAGTCCTAATTTTGATTTTTCTTTCATATATTTCTAACAAAAAAGTGAAATAATGAAATAACTAAGAAGAAAAAGGTAATAGTTAAACGTCGTTTATTTTGTCTTCAGAAACTAAAAGAATTTTAAGAATCTTAAGAAATATTTTTTTTCTTTTTGCAGGGCTCCTTTTTGAGATAACTTTGATTGAAAACATTTATTCGAATTAAAAAATAATTTTAAATATGCTAGAATTAATTTACTGTTTTTGCTGTTTTAGTTAAATATGTTTTAATGCTATGCTTTCAGCGTGTTTTTTTCTAGGTTTAAAGTCAGGATAATACCCTGAAAAGGCGCAGAGAGTTAAAATGGTACTCAAAAACAGTGATTGAATAACCGTGAAAATGAATATTTATTCTTTGACACTTTTTTCTTTTTATTATTCTCTTTAATATTCTATCAGTTATGAAAGAATTTGATGAAAACAGATCTCCAAGGTAAAAAATAGCATATACATCATACCTTTTGCAAACATTACTGCATCTTCAAGAATGTATGCGAAATGAATTAAATATTATATAAAACTAACTGCGATTTGTAAAAAATAATTTTTTTCATTTCATTTACACTCAATGAAAAAACAAGCGGCATATTTATGCACCTGAATTACCAACATTCTTATGTTGCTTATTATAGTGAGAATAAATAAATAAGCTAAAGAAATAACACGTTTTGTATTCGTACTTAATTATATATTTTATTGAGTTAAAAAGAAACAACTCAAAACTTATTTATTTCCTACTACAACATATATTTTCCCTTAACCATGTATGTTTTATTATTCTACTGCACAAATAACGCAAAAACATTAAGTGAATATTTTCCATGAAGTTCAATATATGGGTAATGGAAAATTAATTAGGAATAACGACAGAATCTATTTTCTACATTTACACAATGATATTTTTATTTTGGCTGCTTAGCTGGGAAAGTGATTGTTTATATATAAAGAATTGTTATTATTGTTTGGATATTTAAAGTTGTAGTTTTATTTATTATGGAAATATATATCTCTAATAAACACATGACATTTTCTTTCTCTATGATTATATAAAGCTTTAATCTATTAATTTAACCAGTTATGTTGCTGGTCGTTTTTGTAAGGAAATACTGTAGAACCGAAATAAAAAAAAATGGGAATTAATTTCGAAAGTAAACATTCAGTTTAATAAACTCGATTATGTATTTGAGTCTAAAATGGAATGATATAATGTGAATTAGAATTCTAAGCGTGCATAAAAAAAATGTGCTGCTGATTAATGTACAGTATTTTTACTTTGAAATACAATTTTTGAGTGCAAATACAAATTTGAAAGATAACTACAGATGAGATGTCCAAAAGAATGACAAAGAATACAAATAATGAAAAGCATCATCATTAATTCGGAATCAGTCGCATTTTTCCGAAGTTCAGATTTAATGGAATACATCGGAATCAAAAACATTTAAAAAAGAAGCTAAAAGATGACAAGAAATGTTATACGAAACTTCTATTGTACTTTCCCAGTATGACATTAAATAAATCAGCGTTTAGCTGCAGACAAAACCGAATTAAAAACCATTTCATCTTCCCCTGTATCTTTTCAGAAATACAACTTGCTTTCGTGCTTTATGATCTACGTAATAAATGGTCAGTCCCTAACACAAAGAAACAGTGCCTCAAACGAAGATGCCTCAGAAAATGGAAGACCCTATTCAATACGACCATTTATCACGTGGGAGGCACACACACCGCCACCTGCCGACCGAGAGGGGAATGATTCTTTTGCCCTTCCTCCCCCCATTTTCCCGCCAGTCATGATTAATGCGTATTCCCATGAATATTAAACACCTATACCTGCTTTTACAAGCGGTCAGTCTTTTTACAATGGGACGAGAAAAAGTTATTCTTTGTATTTATTCCAGCCGAACTCCATTAAGTTCGTAACAAAAGGGGAGAGGCATCTGCAATGGAGAGTTGAAGGCCCCGCTGTAGGACTAAAGATGAATGAGGTGTAAAAGCTCGTTTTAAAAGCGGTGAAAAAGTGACAACGGGACAAACCCGTCACCGCGCCTGGCACGAGAAGAGGCGATAAATTTATTCTTTCGTTCTTCTTTATTTTTTTATTTTATTTCGTTGAAAAACTACGGCGAAAGAGCGACAACGTCCCGGAAGTCGTATTGTGGTGTCTGTGTTTCTTTTTTTAGGTTAATAGGTGGTCGGCACACAACTTGCGTGATCGTCTGCGAAAGATCTGTACAACTAGTTTTAGAAAACAGTTACTTTTAAGGGATATACAAGCAATGTATTATCGTTCTAACGCACTGGTGTTCTATGTTTCTATCTTAAAGAAGATAGAATGAGTTAGAATCAGTAAATTCTTTAAATTGAAAGATGAATTTAGAAGATTTTAACTGAGGACACAAACAAATGCATACATTCTGAAAAATAATGGAACTCATACATATACTTAAAAATAATTCAAGCAAACAAAAATTCAAGAAAATCTATAAATACTAACAAAAAGAAAGCAAATACAAAATGCATATATGTATGAAATAAATTTGTATGCTTTATGAATATTTCTTAAAAACCTCAGCATGTGTTTATACATCTGCTATTTTTATTTAATGCAAACAATAAGTTTAAGATTAATAACTCAATGTTTTCTAGGATAAGAGGAAATACGAATGTGTATATTTTGTGTATATTTCTTTAAGAAGTTAGCTAGTGAAGTACATTGTTTGTACATTTGCTATTTTTATTTAATTCAAATAATAAGTTTCAGATTAATAACTCAGTGTTTCCTGGGATGAGAGGGACAGACTGCGTAGAATATTTTTATAGGTAAGAGCAATATCATTTATAACTTATTTACAGGTATGCAACTAATATTCAAAATATGTTCAAAGCTCCAATTTGTTACTGCTGGCGGTTATCTTGTCGTTCAAAATTTGAAAACTCTGTAACTCGAATAACCACAAATTATTCATTGCATAGTTTTCATTAATAATAATAATAATAATAAATCTCAATTTTAGGAAAAATTCATCAAAAGATCGTTTGATTTGGGATTCCAAAATATTCAAAAATAATGGGGATAAAAAAACCTGGATTTTTCTTATAAAATTGGTCATGGAATAAATTCCCTATATAGAAGGGATTGGCGCTGAATGTATTACAGTGTATCATCAGAAAATCTCGCATCTAAGTATGTACCCAAACGTAGTAGAATAGCATATACTAATAATTTGGAAGGAGGTATATTTTTTATTTTACTTAATGGTCTAGAAATAGAATAAAGGTCATAATACACGGATGTTTATTATGTACTTTGATACTACTAAATAAATTTGATCTCCATTATAATTCTTTATGTTGAATTTATAATCATGGAAATGAGCCAGAGCTAATTTTGAAGCACTGATTGCAATAATAAACCCTATTGAGCAATCTACCTTCTAATTACCAATAAATATTTTATTATAAAGCTTTTAACATTCTAATAAAAGAATGTTACAAAGTTTCTTTCAAAATTTTGTTCCAGATATGTTTTAACAAGCATCATCGATAGATTTTTCTTCAATTTTAAAATGCTACGATATCTGTTTACTGCAACTTAATGCTTTTAGAATATAACAACCTTATTTACTAAGATCCCAATAAGTACATTAGCCAAATAGGTAAACTTGTAAATGGTAAATAGTATTTAAACAATTGGCTTTAGAATTACCCATTTAATAAAGTTTTATCCAGGCAATATTTATTAATTTCATATTTATTTAGCTTTTTTGCACACGATGCTACGTATAGATGAATACGTCATATATGTCCATGAAAAATTGCTGTTTTTTATACTGAAACTTGAAAGGAGTTAATAAAAAAGACAAAAATCACATAGACACACAGAACATTTTAAGCTCTTATACAGATCCGAAAAACGAACAAATTCCTCAAATAGGACTTGGTATATAGTAAGATTTCTCGAAACATGCAGTTAAGAAACAAAAAAAGGTATTGAAATATGAATAATTGATGCAGTTAATTTTAAACTTCCAAAATTAATTGCTAGATTTAAATATATATATATACGGATAAAAAAGAATGTTTGTTTTATCAAATTTTATTTCATTATAGAACAAGAGAATGGGGATAGATTTTAATATGCAGAAAATAGAACCATTTGTAAAAATCTCAAGACATTATTTATAAGCAATCAAATTTCAACATAGTAATTATTGGCAGTGTCGTTTTCCCCCAAAATTATGAAATACTTTAATTTATTTTTTTTCTTACTTCTAGCATTTTAGAATGTTAAATAATAACCAGGTAACGGACCTTCAGATTCGTCTCATTTTTAAATGGTCTTTTTCTGCCGTACTCCTAAAAATATGCAATAAATTTAAATATGATCAATTCATTTTAATATTTTTACAAGTGTTTATTTAAAAAGCTTACATGAGAATGAGATTTCAGTAACCTAAATTTAAAGACTATAAATGTCATTAGTTTAAAAGTTGTTAAAGTAGCTGTGTAAATGTTTTAAAAAAATTTTACTTAATTCAAATTTTAACTATTATTTTCTTAGTCAAGGAAATGATGAATCATGCGTTCGTCAGGTTTTGCTTTACTTGTGTTTTTCAAATTCATGAAATTTTCATATAGTAAAATTTAGATTATATTTTTACGACTTCCTGAATTATTTGCCAAAGATAAATTCTAAAAATTGTAAAATGTAAATATTTTACTTCCATCTCAAAAATGTAATTGATATAACATCATTCTGTTTACCCTTTATTAAACATTCACCTCAATTTGCGTTTCGTCAGCAAAATTAAAGAAACGTCAAATTTCCGTGTTTATATTAAAGAAATTTAGATAGACAGTAATTACAAATACATTAACTAACACCTGTTAGTCAGGAAAACACAGATTAATTCACATAAATTGCTATTCTTTTTTTGCCTTCATTTCTGGCAGTTTGCCATTTTCTTTTCCCTCAGTTCGTGAGTTGAAGCAGATGGCATTTTGGCACTCGAAATGTTTTGGCTGACATTGTTTTCTCTTTCGCTGAAATACATTTTTATTGAAACAAAATTCGATTAGGCATGTATTTCAATTCCAATACAATGACAGTAAACCTAGCCTGATTTTGAAACATGAACTGTACGAAAAATATTAAAATTGGTATAAAAGGATAGTTAAAAACCTTTTGTTGAATGAAGTTTTCTCAATAAATGTGTATTATGCACTTTTCTAGTCAGCCCTATACATATTCCGATTTTTAATTCTTTATTTAATATTGAGAAAAAGCTTTCATTTTATCCTAAATTAAAAAAAATATTTCGAATTTCTTGTTTTAACTTATAATCTATAATCTATATTAAAATAAAAATAGGATCAACGATATTTAAAATTATAGATTAGATTCTAAAAAAAATTATCATCAGAACTTTTTAATTGGAGTAATTCAATTTAATGAAAGATAGATTTATTCCCTAATTTGGTGTACAACTGCAGAACAGCTGTCTTGATTATGAATGGATGTTATCAATTTCTGTTATTTATGACGTCACAATATTTGTGATTGCATAGTTAGACACTCTAAATAAATACAATAGTTAGATACTGTAGATAGATAGAATAGCTAGATTCTGTAGATAGATACAATAGTTAGATACTGTAAATAGATACAATATCTAGTTACTATAGATAGACGCAATGGCTAGATATTATAAAAACAAGATTTATAGTATAGAAAAGGCACGAATAGTACCTTTCCCAAAGCAAAAATTTTCACAATATTTTCAATCATATATACCAAGACCTTTTGAAGACCACTAAATAACCAAAATTAATTTAAATTCTCCCTTCTTAATTCAAATTTCCAACACAATCAGCTTAATAGCAATAACTAAAAAAAAACTCAAATCTAAATTAAAAAATCACGCTAGTAGCTACTATATATTTAAAAAAGTAGTGAGGCTTTATCTGTAAAATCAGCCCCTATTAGGTTCTTCAGGTTTTTTCCTAATCGATTAGCCAACAATTGTGATTTTATGAGTATTCTACAAACGTTTGAATATTCTTATACTTCCATTATTATCAAATAATTATTCTTTTTATTACAGGTCTTGTGCTCTATAATTATCCCTGATTTTTTTAAGTGTCTAAGATTTTAATTCCTCATAAGTACATTTGAAACCCAACAGTTAAAGTTGTGTTGCTATTACAGTCCTTTTACCATCAATTTATAATCAAATATCAGTTTTTTTAAATAAGTAATCTTAAATTATTTTACCTATAGCTCAAAATAAGTAGTGAGGTTTTATCTGTAAACATCAATGTTTTGTGCAAGTCCTGTACTCACGATTACTTTTTAAGTATTCCTTATTACTTTACTAGTGGGTTAAATATAGCTTTTTGGGATGAGATCTCGAAGGTATCTTCTGTAAACAGTCCATGAGGTATTTACCATTACTTCCTTTCTTTTTTTCCCCATTTACTACTTCTTTCTACATTGTAGGAACAAAATTGTTAGATAATTCCATGCTACAGGCATTGCGTAGCACAGGATGATATTAGGTTATGGCCAAATTGCGATGGTTCTACTGCATTTATGTAAGTTTTCTGATAGCACATTGATTTTTCTGGAAGGAACTTGTGTCCTAATAGCGGTAAAGACACAATTCTAGGATATTTTCTAGAACATTTATTTTTTATCACAATCACCAAATAGTAGTACAGTTTGTCACCAAGGTCAGTGAAATGGTAATTATTCAACTTCCGTTAAATATCTTTAAATCTCTTATCTTTATAATGGAATTAAATGGGAAAAAAACAGACGCGCAAAAATTTACAGAAAATTCCCGACTTTTAACTCTATGCTTACTATATTCATAAAAATTTTCATGAATATAACTTTACTTTTCAAATAAAAAAAGTAAAAATATCAATTTTATGACCATTATAATGTTTTAAAAAAACATTTTTATTGAGGTAATTTTTTTTTCTCGATTGAATCTTTTTCCAGCTTTCAATTAATTACAACTCCGAAATGTAAGCATTTAAAATGATTTTATTCACCAATGCATTTATTGTTTCTTTCTAAAAGGTTTTCAAATTAAATAAATAAAAGAATAACAAGAATTAAGGGTAACTAGTCATCAAATGCATTTTTTCGAATCATTTAGGTTATCAAATTTTTCGAGAAGATACATCATTAGAGAATTAAAAAACAATTAGTGCAAATAAAGAAAATTAATACAAAAAATGATTTCGAATTCAATAAAAAAAAGACTTCGACGAAAATTGAAAAATAATTAACATTTCTTACAATAAAAGTTTTGATGTCATCGCTGACTATATTCTTAAAATTAATTGCTTTATCCCCATGTTAAATGAATTCCACTTTAATTACTTTCTACAGACCACATCTTTCTTTAACAATTTTTGCTTGTCATGTAAGAGCCAATTATCTAACATATTTCAGTTTTAATTACGATAATATTCTTTAATCGAGTACTTTTTCATTCTTCAATAATTCAATTTTAATTAGTCCTCTTTTTACCCCGCATCCTCTTGCTCAAGTAAAACCCTTCAACAAAACTCCTCAACACGGGCCGTGGGTGAAATAATCTCAATATCTAGGAAATTACCCGCATTAAAATGAGATAAACGCAGATTTCCAAACACAATAGGTGCTAAAAATAAGCTCATTACTTTTTTTTCGATAAGGGTATAATGCCTTACCCCTCTAATGCTCATACATCCTAATGTTATCTGAGGTACAGCGGTTTTGGCGCCAAGAGAGAGGATGGGTTTCATTTTAATGCCATTCATTGGCGGTTTTATCTCAAAAATTCAAACCTGCCTCTCCCATAAAAGAGTTCGTGGACTGGATAAGAGAGGGAGAAAGGGGAAAATTGTATAGAATGAGTGGTATAATGAGAGGAAAAAAAAAACGATTCGAATAGCGCTGTTAGATGGTAAATTCACTGAATAGTATCGGACAGAAATGGGATTATGTCAAATGATTCATCACGTGCAACAAAAAAAAAGTATTAATCAGGAATCGCAATTCGAAATACTTTAGGACTTTCAAATTTAAAAAAGTCTGTATTTTTTATTGCTAAAAAATATCAAAGGTCTGTTAATTAAAAATTTATTTTTTGATAAGATTCGTTGGTTTTGAATGTAATTCGAAATTTTATAAAATATTGAAGATCTTATTTTTCCCCCTTAAAAGTTTTCTAAAGTTGTTGCAAATTTACTAAAAATTAAAATATTAATTAAACTTTTGTAATTTTAGAATTGAGAATGAATTGATTAATTTATTGTTTTGAGATTAAGTAATAATGATGCTGTAAATGCTGAAATGATCTAGGATTCTAGAGTCTATGTGCCGTTTTGATGAAGGAGATAATGACCAAGCTATTTTTAAGAATCACAACTCGGGCTTGTATTGGATATTTAGACTTTTATAACGTATTTTATGTCATTAATATAATAGTTTAAACAGATATGAAACCAATACATAAATATTTTAAGAATTAACCATCATTTTACCAGGTGCAATAAAAGAAGTAGGGGCACTTCTGTCAGATATATATTTATCAAAGTTAATAGTTAATGAAAACTAAAATCTTGGTTACCTAATAGCAGAATATTGCTGAAAAAAGCTTAAAATATAAGAAAAAAGTATTTAAGATTATAAAACTGTTTAGTTGTTTTAGTGTATTTGTACACCAAAAATTTCCAAAGACTTTATTAATTATAATTGTATGCACAAGTTTTGTACTGTAAAAAAATGTGATAATCATAATTTTGATACTAATGTGTTCTTTCCGACTATTTTATGAATAACTTCGATCACAAATTTCAAGTTATCAAGCGATTAAAGTATTTTTTAATTTATTATTTATCTTAAGCTGTTTAATTCATTAACCAATTAAAACAGGTTTGAAACCATTAGGAGACTTCTCTTTTGGCCTCTCTCTCCTCCTCTCTCTCTCTCTCTTATTGCGCGCGCGCGCGCGTGGTGTGTGTGTGTGTGTGTGTGTGTGTGTGTGTTTACATTTTGATTGTGTGTTACATTTTCGATTTCAATTTTTCTAGCTGTCAAAGAAATTTTTGTACCTCGACCTATATTGAGGGAAAAAAACAGCTACGATATCATAGTTCTTCCTCGGCTTTTTAAAAATGCATTTGCTGCCAAAAAATTATAAGTAATATTAAAGAAATACTTGTAAAAGCAGGTCAACCTTTTAAACACGCATCAGATATCAAAGGAGCATACATAATAATAATGCAATACTGTTAAAAGTAGCTAAAAAATTTTCCCTTAAGATATCAACACATTCTAACCAAAACAACATCATGCTCTCACAACATAAAAAAAATAAACTTCAGCTCTTGGATTTTTGTCCAAATCCAGTTATTCAACAACTTTGCGTTTGTTCGAATCTGATTTCCACTCCACAGAGTTTGCTTATCTTTTCGTCATACGTGAATTTGTATCAAATAAAATGTAAGCCTTTTCGTGTACATATTTTTATCATCTGTCTTGCGTATCATTTTGGCAATTACTTAGTTGAAAGGAAAAGACTTCAATTACAAATTTCAATTCATTTTACCACGGGTTAAATAAATTTTACACAGAAATAAAAAAAAGTTTAGTGAAAGTGACAGAATTTTTCCTATTTGTAGGTTTTGTAGGAGATTAGGAAAGGGAAAATTTTTTCATGCATGTCTATTTAGGTATTTTTCAGACTTCTGCGAGGACACCGGGGAGTTTTAACCCTTTTCTCCAGGCTTGGGAAATAAAGAGAAGGGTGATTTTAGAGAGCATGTTGACAATACTTAATTTTAAAAATTTTGATTTGGATCATAAAATAAAATAAAACTTTAGAGTAAAGTAACATGGATTCATTTAAAATGAAAATGGGAAATTATTTAGGATTTAAATTAATTTTCAAAGATATTATGACCGTATATTATATATATATATATATATATATATATGTGTGTGTGTGTGTGTGTGTGTGTGTGTGTGTGTGTGTGTGTGTGTGTGTGTGTGTGTGTGTGTGTGTGTGTGTGTGTGTGTGTGTGTGTGTGTGTCTGTCTGTGTGTGTGTGTGTGTGTGCTAAAATAAAATTGACATTGTTTTTATGATGTGTCCACCATATTTCTTCAAAAAAAAAACTCTTTATAAGAATATCGTAGATTGCCTTTTCTGTCAAACCTCTATGGTTAAGGTAAAATGTGTCCTACAGACATCAGCAATTATATTTAGTTTGAAACAAACATTCTCGTTTTAATTACTAAAGAAAGATGGTAGTAATTGAAATGAAAATCCTTGCAGTGGCTATCTTTAACGACAAAAAGACGCAAAGAACAACTCTTAAGTTTGAAGAAAATCCGAGCTGTGCAAGTGACAGTGTTTTCCCTCTCACTAGGTTTTTATCTCTCTCAAAAAAGCAATAATAACAGACATAAGTGACACGAAAAAAAGTATAAATCCCCTGGCTTTCACCAATGTCGACGGGAAATAAAAGATAAGCGTTTTTGTTTGCTTTAAGCCAGTCGCTCTATTTTAACGAGCAAGTGTGTTTTTGTTTCCGGTTAATTAAGAAAGGCGTTAACGATTTCTCACGGTGGTTAAATGGATTTGTCAAAAATTTTAATCAGTGAAATAATTGAGTATCATATACCATAATTCTGATTGTGCGACTATACACCGTTTATTTATTTATTCTCTTTCAAACGGAAATGACAAATAAAAAGTCAAAAATTGACACAATTTTGACGAATTTGAGTTCAACGTATTTCAAAAGTTTGAAAAGCGCATTTTTTGAATAGTGTTTTTGTCAGCTATGTACCTTTTCATTACTTTTTCTTAAAGATTAATATAAAGTCGAAAATTCGAGATTTTGCCAAATCTACATGTTTCAGAGCTCTCTGAATTCGGAAAACATACTTCTTGGTAGTATATTTCTAGGCAAATTATTATTATTATTTTAAATCTTTCCTGAAATAAAGAATAAAAAGAAGAAATATAAACATTAGAACTCGAGAACTTGACAAATCTACATGCCTCAGAGCTCTTTGAATTTGAAAAGCACATTGGCTAGTGAATATGTTTCTCTCTGAATTCGAAAAGCACATTCGTTTGAGAGTATATGTTTCTCTGAATCTGTAAAGCACACTCTTTTGTGAGTATTTTTCTTTGTTATATACTTTTTCTCTCTCAAATAGAATATAAAAAATGCCAAAAATTCGAACTGGAGATTTTTGACAAATCTATGTGTTTTTCAGAATTCTCTGAATTCCAAAGCTCTATTTTTGGAAGTATGCTTATTTTTTGTTTTGTTTCAGTATATGATATTCAAAAATATTTTGATACTGATAGAAGGAGTTTAGTATGTGTTCTTCATACTAAAATTGCAGATTTCTTTCAAATTTTGATTCAAATTTCATTCGCAGGAAGTTTGTCTGTTCGAGTGCAGATCGACAAACCGAGCAGATAAACAAGATGACACAAATATCAAAAATATAAATATTGGAACGTACTTTTTTGCTTCTTAAGTGTAAACCCATTTAGTTCTTCAGGCATCAAATTATGAAATTTTTTTTCAAAAGTTATATTTTTCTGCCCATTTGCGAAATATATCAAAAGCGTAAACATTTAAATAAATGAAATGTTTTTATGTCCTTATCAATAAAATTTCGTATCAAATTTGTACGTGTTATTAACAAAATTCTAATTTAAACCTTTTATTATTGACATTAAAGAAATTCTCTGTTAAATTTGTGTGTTTTCTTATTAACAAAATTCTAAATCAAACTTTTAAGTATTCTTATTAAGAAACTTCTGAATCGACTTTTAATGCGTTCTTATTAAGAAAATTCTATATCGTCTTTTTATGAATTCTTAATAAGAAACTTCTGCATCAAACTATAGTTTAAATATATATAAAATACGTACCCGGGTTACTTCAATATACTATGAGATACAATAGTTCAGGATTAACGTTCTGAAAGCAAAATTTTGAGCTAAAGACTTTCTTCATCCAGGACAAAATTCTCGATTTTAATAAGGGGAGGAGAATAAAAAGCAATTTATAAGACCATATGCGAGAAAGTTTTTGCGAAACTATTCTTTCTTATTTAAGGCGACCAGGGACCTTTAAAATTACATTTTGCAATTTTTACATAAGCAATTTGAAATTTTACAGGCATTAAGAGTAACACTATAGGATATAACACATGATATTTTAAAGCAATATATTAATTTATTTATTAGTTAGGGGTTATTCCAATATAATATTAGCGATAAATAACGTTAATGTAAAATATTCCAGACGCTAAAATTTGTTCGAATGCGTTCCAGTTGTTATTATTACTTTTTCTAACCCTTTTGAACCAAAAGTTGGAATTAATCTTGAAGTTTGAGTATGAAATATCAAAATTAACCAATGTAATAACCTAAAACGACTGATTTTTTTAAAAAACGTTCTAGTATTTTTGAGTTATTACTTTGAGTACGAAATAACATAACTAACCAAACTTCAAAATTAATCCCAACTTCTGATTCAAAAGGGTTAAAAAAAGTAATAATAACAATTTTAGCGTCTGGAACATTTTACATTAACGTTATTTATCGCTAATATTAGATTAGATTAACCCCCAACTCATAAATAAATTAATATATTGCTTTAAAATATCATGTGTTATCTCCTATAGTGTTACTCTTAATGCCTGTAAAATTTCCAATTGCTAAGGCGAAAATTGCAAAATGTAATTTTAAAGGTCCCTGGTCGACTTAAACAACATATATTAATGATTCACTTTACCTTGATTAGTTCAAATCTCTCCTCTCAAATTTATGGCAGGTCGATGTTTTTAAAATAAACTTGGCGTAATCAAAAATTTTTAATTCTGCGAAATAAATCGAATATGAGAAAGTATTCTAATCATACTGATAAAAGTTTTAGAAGCCTTGAATTAAAGTCATATACTCAAGTTAACTATCAACTTTCTAGATCGATTATACATACAGACATCATACCTTTTAAGAACATTCAAAGTCAAACGAATGGCACGACAAAGAACTTCTTCCTTGCGAACCCTTTATATATAAATGCCTTCCTCAAACGCCACCATCAACAATAGCGGGGCCTTTAAGCAGCCTTTCTCACATCCTCATCCCACGGCGGAGTCAAAGGTATCCAAGTCACGTAAGCGGCTCGCGTGAGGCCGCCCACGCTACTGCCGTGAATCACGTGAAAAGCAGGGAATTAGCATATCCACCAAATCGTGCCTTGATGTCTTGAAACCTGTCGACACTTCTTGCGCATTTACCGAGGAGATGTCTTTGAGGAAACCAATTTAAAGGGGAGCGTCGAGGTATTGGGGACGTTTGGAATATGCGAGTGCTTTGGCAGGGGGGGAGGGAGGTTTAATGTCGTTTTCGGTAGTTAGGTAAATGTTAGGCTGCTTTTGTCTTTTCGAGAATAAGATAATTCGAAAACATAAGAAATGATCCAGCAAAGGTATTTAAGAAGAAACTTCAAAGGTTCCAGAATAGTTAAGTGGAGGAACACATTAGATTTCGGGTTATAAAGCTATTATAAGAGTCACTATATTTTTTTAAAAAGAATTTTTGCGATTGTTTTAAAAATTGAAAATGTTGCTAAAATATTAAAAAAAAAGTTGAAAAAAATATTCTTATTTTTTATCATGTGTTATTTTGGGAATGAGGTTTGTTGCTTCAACAAAAATCAGTTGGGGAAAAATTGAAATTTTATTATTTGCACGAGCATCTCAAAAAAATCAGCTTTTAATAATGTGTTGCTATCGCATTTACAAAAGCTCTGATTTTTTTAAAAAGGAGTTAATGACTACAGCGAATAAAACCTAGAAAAATGTTATTTTGAGCACGTGATTATATGAAATGAAATAAATAGGAAATGTGATATTTTTTAAGCAATAAATGCTTCACAAAGTTTTTTAGATGGTTTGCAATATTAAAGTGACTCATTCAATGAAACAAAATGAATACAAAATATTATTTAACTCGCACGAGCACGTGGTGCTTGGCCGTTCAAGAAATTATGTTCTGACATGATATATTGAAATATGCATAGCAGATTTCATTTTCTTAATTTTTCTTAATTTTCTTAATTTTTCTTAATCTTTTTCTTGATTTTTCCTTCTTTAATAATAGATTGAATATTGAAAAAAATGTAAAACCCACTACAATTGCGTTTTTTAATTTCATATTTTTAATAACAAAGAAATCGTTTGGGAAATGGAGGAGGTTAATATTTCTTCTTATCTATATTCGTTTGGCCGTAATAGACCTTTTATTGATATTGAGGTTTGTTAAATAAATGTTTAAAGGTGGTTTATAAAATTTTTCTTAAGATAAAATTTTTTAACTCAAGTTTCCACAGTAAATAATTAGGATTTAACTTATTATTTTAATAACTGAATTAAAAAATTAATCGGTAATAAATATGTTATAAATCTAAATGCCAAAGATTTAAACATTTTCTTTCCCTTTCAGAGTTGCAGATAATATATAAACTTTCGATACATCTAAAATGTTCACACTAAAATTATTCAAATGGGCTATTAAGCCAATATCGATAGTCTTAAGCATAAATAAATATACTGTGATTAATATTTTTATAAAGACGGATTATGCATTATTTTTGTTACGGCTTTCTTGAACTTTTACAGAAAACCCAAATAATTCTAGATTTTAAACAAAAATAAAATTAAGAAATTCTTAGTAATTTCATTCATATTAAGTTAAAAAAAAAATCTATAGAATTAAAACATGTATTTAAATCTGATACAGTATTATTTATTTACTTTTATAACCGAGGAATATTTTCAAAATTTTCAATATTATAATATTCTTTATTCATTTTTCACAATCTATAGAATAAATATGCTAATAAATTTTGCATGATTTTTCTAAATAGAATTGAAGATAAGTCTTACATGATATAAACTGTAAAGTATAATGCCAGAAATTAATAGGCTCGGTTTTTCAAAGATTTCACTAAAATATTGGGACATTGACGAATATATATATATATATATATATATATATATAAAATATGAAAACACTGAATCTCCACATTTTCACATTTTAGGTTTCCATGCGTTCTAAATACACATTTTAAGAAAGAATCTCTCTTTCTATCCATCTTACTGTGAAAAAAAAACTTAAAAACACATTCGAGCTAAAAAGAGGAAATATTATATATGGATGTTACATCAAATTTGCAGCTATCTTTCAAATTTTGTGTGAAATCTATGCAGAGAAGACTGTCTGTATGGCCGCAAAATAAAGAGAGCTAGATAAATGAAATTCTTTATACAAAATTAGCATTTGTATTGTATACACTTATAGAATTTTGTGTCAAACTCAATAAATTATTGAATGTCTGTCGGTCTGTATGTTCAGAAGCATATAAACGTGATTACCCCAAAAAGCAATAAATTAAATATATCAAATTCTATATGTAATTTTGAGGCAACTATTGTAGTTCTGGGCCGAAGGTGTATTTAAATTGGTTGGGAAAAATGCTTATGAAACACAAATTCAATTTTCGCACACTAGAAAGCCCATGCTAATGTTAAATTGCAATAAATAAATAAATAAAAATAACAACACAGTGAGTATTACAGGATAGATTCAGCAAAAATGCTGAATTCCTTTCAAAGTTTAATATCTTGTAGCTATGGTATGTCATTGATGTATAAGGCCTTTTCTACTGTGCATGCTTTCTAGAAAATTACTCATTTTCTTCAGTTGAGGAACATCTGCTGCTTGAGGAACATCTTAAATTCTTAAAAACTAAAACAATTTTCCAAGCATTTTAGAATTCTATTAGCTTATTTAATCTTTCAACTTAACGCAAATATATATATATATATATGTGTGTGTGTGTGTGTGTAAATATATATATATATATATATTGTAAACCATTGACACATTCCAAAAAAATTTACAATTGACCATCAGCTATTATGAAAAAAAATAAACGAAATAATGTTAATAAAAATATATTTATCAAAGAAAATCGTTTGCTTTTAACATTTAATGATATTTTAATTAAAATAAAAAGAATAGCAGTTATAAAATGTCTGAAAAGGAATCGTCTGCTAAATGTCTGTTAACAGATTAAGATTATGATATTTATTGTACACTGTTTGATATCTATTTTATTAGAGATTTTGCGAGAAAAAGTTTGGGAAAATATATCCCACTCGTTTTCTGTAAAATTAAATTTTAAGACGAATTTATTATATGTCTTTTAACCCAAGAATCGAGATTATAATATAGCCAGTAAGGCCTACATTGAGGTATCCAATTGAAATGGAATATCAAAAAGTGAAAACAACAGATTACATTAATAGAATTGCAAGAATTTTAAAAGGTTGAAATAAGTATAATTTTACATGTATTTGATATTTCATCAGACAAAATACCTTTGAAAACAATGTATCATTAGAGGTACAAGTACAATTGTTTGAAAAACCTTATCAACGAATAATTTCATAACAATTATTTAATTGTTACTCTATTCTGACTTTTATACTTATTTTTATTAAAGTACCTTCCTGTGATTAGGTGAAAAGGGAATTTTAATTCCAAAGTTGTTTAAATGTTAAGGGAATTTTCCTCATTTGATGTTTCCCAATTATTGTAGAATGGTATTCATACTCGTCGAAAATGGAAAACTATGCAAATATGAATGGTAAATCTGTAATTTTATCTTTTAGGTATAATTTCTTTCTTTTAAATGGAAATAAAGAAAAAACGACATTACTGAGTGCTTCATGGAAATCATGTTTGCTTTTCTACAATTGCTTTTGACAGCTGACTTTCATTTTTGATGAACAATAATACCCCTTTCACATAATAAACGCCTTTGTTCGGCCTTCAATATATCTCCAGAAAACAGTTTAATAGCATGTAGCTAAATATTGACTGAATAAAATTGCATAATGAAAGCATCGAACAATACCACGCATTTTTTACATGTTTAACTTGCACACTAATAGCTTTTCGAACACAAAGTAGATATATTTTTTATGGATATTCCTCTGATCCGTACCGACACTTAACAAAGGGAAAGGGTTGTACTGATCCCATTTTCGCACTTGGGGGACAGACACAACCTCATCTATTGTCCTACGGTCCAGCGAGCCAAGAAGCCATTGCTAAACCTGGCCAAATGCATTCCTAATGAGATTATTCAAATGCAGAGTCTCGTCAGGCGAACCTGGCATTTCAGTCAATCCTGCTTACCAGTTGCCCGAGCTATCGATCAGAAAAGGCAATTCCATTCAAAACAGTCCCATTTCGTGAACGGATTTCTAATCCACCGTGTCGCAAGTTTGTCGAAATGAAATTCAATATACTGCCGCCAGTTAATTTCGTTCTAAGAGTTTTGCGAAGGCGCTCTTCGGGAAATAGGAATTTAAAGACGAAATAAGATTGGGACTTGATTTAAAATGGTTTTGTTGCTGGAGAGATCGATCGTTAAGAAAACCGATTTGCCAGGTATCAACGCGCAAACTATTAATGAGAATATCGTCATATTGGATAGACATTAAAATGAAACTGATCAGACTTGGGTTGAATATAACATTCGATCACTTTTTATTGGTTTATAGTAGGTATTCTATAATTAGGAATGTAAATCCCGAATGAGAACTCATTTAGGGATCGGTCACTGATGAACTTTAAATTTAACAAAACATTGAGAAAGGTGCGTTTGCCAGTTCAAAATTATATGTTATACAATTATCTAATCACTTTCTTGAAGTGTAGAACAGGGTACGTAATACTGGAGATTTCTATCTGAGATGAGATCATGCCGATTCTATAACATTTCAACTATGATTTTTCGACATGTTCTTCACCATAAATTTATGCACACACACACACACACACACACACACACACACACACACACACACACACACACACACACACACACCCACACACACACACACACACACACACACACACACACACACACACACACACACACACACACACACACACACACACACACACACACACACACACACACACAATATTGCAATGATATTTTCCAAAGAGGGTTGAAGTGAAAAGTCAATGGTTTTTCCTTTTAACTAGATTTATTTTTATTCATTTAAAAACACACCCACTTATATAGTGTACTTAATTTTTAGGCTCATAGTTAAAAAAACTAAGAGTTATTTAGTCTTATTTAGTAGATCTGGTCCTGACAGTGGGGTAGATTTTTTCTCCTGGGTGTCCCGGGTTCGAGTCTTGGTTCGGGCATGGTTGTTATTCTGTTTTCTGTCTGTGAGGAGTGTGAATATTCACCACTATAAAAATTGGTTGTACAAGCGAATGTGACGCATGATGTAGAAAACCGTACTCTTGGCCTTAGTTGGCTCTACTGAAAAGCAAGAGACGCTAAATGGGTTTAAAATTGCTGTCGGCCGTCAGCGCGCTTGTACATAGTAAGTGTCATTAGTAGCAACAACAATAGATTTGGCGCGTTGTGATGCACTTTCAAAGCTGAAATAGATCCGTAAGGGGAGAAGATAGTAGAAATTATAATATAAATTTTGCGTAATATAAATAATTATACTACGTGGAACAATTAATCAAAAACGTGTTTTTTATTATGTTTCTATTACAAGATTTTCAGATTAGTGAAATTTGTTAATTGAAAAACTTTAAAATAATTCTTTTAAATTGCTTTTATAGTTCATTCGGGAAATATTAACTGAAGAATTTTTAATTCGAATTTTATTCACCTTATGATTCCCAAAATAAATTTAAGATACAAGTTATGATGTGAAGTGTAAATACATTTGGGAAAGAATATTGAAACATGTAACTGTGAATTTCCTTTATTCTATTGCAAAAATCATCCATCTTATTAAAAGATAATCTTAATTAACCAAACAAAACTTCACAACTGTTCTACGATAAGCCTCGAGAATTTTAAAAAAGTATTTATTTTGAAAAAACTTAAAGCCTTAGGTAAATAGAACAGATGATGTCAAACAGCATTGTCTTATTTAAATAATTTACGTTATATGTCCTCAAATAACTATGAGATTGCTTAAAATTACTATGCATATTGTTTTAGTATAATATTCAAACATACAAAAGCTGCAAAACTCTTTTATTCTATTCTAACCTTCTAAAGGACATTTCCAGCATTAAAATTAAACAAGTAGTTAAAAATGAAATATACACTCTTATTTTTAGTCGACACAATAATTACAATGATGCATAGATGATTTCTAAATTTCAACTATCAGCGGGGGGGGGGGCTTGTCCACGGCAAGTGCCTTAAGTAAGAACAACATATTTTCAACTAGTAAGTCATTCTAAATTAAAAGAATATTTTTGAATCTTAATTTATTAAAGAAAAACAAAGTTCCTAACAGCACGTTTATATTCGAAATAGAAACATTTCAAAGAAGCCTAAATTAATGATGCATAAAAAAATATGCTTTCTCTTTATAAGTTTGGTTTGTAATAAAATTCTTTGTTGTTATTTCTGAATCTACATAGGGGTCAAGTTTTATCATCCCAAGAATATTAACGATCTTCTCCATTGGGTACAAATCATATAGTAGCTCTGCTGTATATGCTCTGATGTATATGGCTTTAAGAAGTCGTAAGAGCCACTTTCTCTTATCCAAATTTTCAGTTTCCCCAATCCCTAGGCCACCATTTCCAACACTTTCTCTTATCTGCGTGCCCATTAAAATTTGCATGAGATAAAACGGATACTATAAATCCCTGAAAATTTAATTCAGTGACCGGAATCCGGGCTCTTATCAGGGAGGCAAAGAATGTCCCGGGAGTGGAAACAGAATCCATATCCGGACGCAAATCCCTTAAGCAATCTTGAGCGGAAAGTAGTGTCCTTACAGCCATCGTTGGAAGGACCGGCGACAATTGCTTTTACGAGATCCATTGGATAAACATCAGTTACAGTACAGCGGGCCTCCTGGGGCTTGGTGTATGAGGAAGCGCCATTTAAAGTGCATTTCTTTTCCCGAACTTCGATCTTAAATGAACACGAGAAATAGATTTCTGCGATGGAGAGAATTGATTGATTGATATTTTTGGTTGGAAGTATCAGATATCAATCAAAGCAATATTTATCGATTGATTGTTTAGCCAATTGCATTGTCCTGATAAATTAAAGAATACATATTTGCTGGAAAATTTATTATTCTTGCCTCTCTTTTGAAGAGATACCCTTATGTAATTGTTATATATTAAGACTTTATGTTCGGTGACACCAAAGTGATGTAATAGATAAGTCTTTTATTATTTGTTTATGACATCGTTGGGACGTCATTGACAAACAGGTCGTTATTTGCAGGTGACATCAAAGCGTTATGGATTATCGACATTAAATGTCAGATTAATGCTTTTCTCGTCAAATGAGAAAAGCCGCAAATTGGATGCTTATGACTTGCAAGTTACATTTAGGGCACTGTTTTGTGATATATTATGATCAAAATGACAATATTTTGTTGATTGTAGAATTCTGATAAACTGAAATAATTTTATTTTAAAGAGGATTTTATAAAGATTAAAATGAAATCTGCCACGCATATTTCAATGTATCAAGTCACAACATCATTTCTTGAACTGCCAAGCACCAGGTGCTAGTGCAAGTTAAATTATATTTTTATTCATTTTAATTGCTTCATCGAATGAGTCACTTTAGCATTGCAAACGATCCAAAAAATCTTTGTCTCGTATTCATTGTTTAAAAAAATATCCCATTTCCTATTTATTTCATTTCCTATAATCACGTGCTTAAAATGATATTTTTCTAGATTTCATTTGCTGTGATCATTAACTCAATTTTTTCAATCAGAGCTTTTGTAAATGTAATGGCAACGTATTATTAAAAGCTAGTTTTTTGAGATGCTCGAGTAGATTTTTTTTTTTGGCCTACGGATATTTTTATTTTTTCCATACGAGTGTTTGTTGACGCCACAAACCTCATCCCAAAAACAACAATATGTTTTGACATGATAAAAGAAATATATTATAACGTATTCGCCATTATATAAAAGATATTATTAAAATGTATCAATAAAAAGCGTATTAACTAGAATAGATTGTAAGGCTTATCTTTTCAATACACATTACGATATGTATGTACACTATGCTTCTGTGTTGGGACTGAACTTGAGTGCGTTTTACTTTTGGACGCTTGTTATCTGTTTGATTTTATTATTCATATGCATGGTTAAAAACTTTGGAATTCTTTATTATTTGGCCTATTTTTTATGGATGTTTCAATTTTCTCTGTGAATTTTGTTCCTTCAATGTTTTAGATTAGTACACTTTGCAAATGGATCTAATCTCTATAAAAGTGCGTGTTTCGAATAAATAAATAACCTTAATATCTTCCTTGTAATCTGGGCGTCCAGGGTTCGAGTCCCGGTTTGGGTATAGTTATTTTTCTGTATTCTATCTGTGGGGTGTGAGAATGTGTCCCCCTGTAAAAGAGGATGTTCAAGTGAATGCGTGTGTGTCATCCTCATAAGTGCTAGAAGTCAAACTTCTGCCCTCGGGTGCTCAAAGATCCATACATTTAGAAGTTGCTGCACCCCTTTCTTTCCGTTGTAAAACGGACATGAGATCATCTTCATCATCAAATAACCTTGATAAATAACATTTATTTATTTGTATTATTCCTTAGAAAGTATCTTTTATTAAATTAAAATGAATTTTGAGATTTATATTTAGGCGTTTTAATGAACAATTATGCAACAAAGTTTCAACGGGAAAGAAATTTTTTATAAAACATACAGACAGTTTACTGCCATGATTTAAGTCTGTAATTTGAAACACCTATCTAATAAAATGATCTATCTTACATGTAGTAGATTACTTGTACTAAAGGTGGTGTCATTTGATTAGATGGTAGGTGGGGGTTTAGTTTAGTTGTATTAACTTCCCGTTGTAAAGCAGCACTAGGGCTATTTAGGGTCGGATCTCGTTATTTTGAACCTTGGTCAAATAACGAGGCTGACACCTGAGCTGATCTCCAAACTACACCACACCAGGGGGAGGACGTTTGACCCTGACGGATTTAAAATGTAAGGTACTCACCTTATATTTCGGTTTTTTGGTGGAATCGGATCTTGAACGTGAAACCCTACTATTCACTGGCCGAAATCATACCACCATGTCACCTTAGCTTCATAGCAGGTGGGAGTCAAAAAACAGCCAGGTAACAGACAATATGTTATCGATAACACGTGTTTTAGAAGATTAAAATTTATCAAATTATTTAATCATGGGATTAGAAAGTAGAGCGAATTAGTAAAGGTAAGTAGAAGAGTTATTTTTTATCCAAACGAGCAAACATACATAATTCTAATAAAGTATTTTTCGAATTTAGAGAATTTTAAAACATGGAAATTCGTCATAATCTCGATTTTTTTAAAGATCACAAAAATTCTCTATTCTTCATGTTCAAGAATATAAAAATTGATCACTTAAAAAGAATTTGTATTCGTAATTTCCTTTTTTGTAACTATTTGTAAAATCTAATTATAGAGTTTATAATTTAAAATATAAAAAAAATACATTTTTAATAATTTAAAAAAAATTAAAAAATTAAATTAAATTTCAATAGATTTTTTAAAAACATAAGCATGTTTAATTTTGATATTTTTTTACATTTAATTACTTTTTATCGTCATTTATTAATTGTAACTAATTAAATATTTTTTTAAATAAAAAATATTTCACTTTTTTATGCATTTGATCATATTATATTTCAATTCAGAAATTATCTGAAAATTAAATAGATGTATTCGATTTCAAAAACGTGTTAAACCTGAAATCGCTTCTTTTTACACTCCCAAAATCCAATTAAATTTTTTTACACAAATTTTGTATTTCCTTTTCTGTTTCAAGTATATCCTATTAACTGCATTCGGCATCACCTTGTGCTTCTTTGTCACCCCTTTTACCAATCCCCATTTTCATGCAAGCCATTTTTTGCCACTCAAAAGGTTCAAAGCAAATACCCCATCAATGGATTCGCCGATCCAACCCTTTTCTCCCCAAGAGCTTTAGGCACGATCCTGTTCCCCCGAATGCACCATTCATCAGACAGACTGTCCATTTGCCGTGAAAAAGGGGAGGAAGGTGAGCAGGCAAGTGTTGCCCCTCCAAGAGCAATCAAGGGAAATTTTACATGCCGTTGGAGTTGGAAAAGGAATTAAATATTAACCAGTTGCAAGTGCCTTTTCCTGTCGAGTTGGCAAGAAGTCCATTCGACCACCCGGTCAGCCCGATGATGAGTCCATGGGTAATCCTTTGAGATGGGCCATATATTTTTGTGTCCGGACCGTCTACAGGAACTTGGGGAAGCATATGTCTTTTTCAGAGGACATGATGTTAAGTGGCAGAATTTTACTTCTTGCAGGGATACTGTTAATGCGGAATTTGTGATCGACTTTCTCCGGTCCTAAACGGTACCTAGGGGGAGTCGGAACCAGGGCTGCGCTGTTTCAGTAACGAGTTGAAGTTGTTCTGAGTGTAATGAAAGAAGTTTGAGAGAAGAACAGGAGGAACTTTTTGTGAAATATGGTACACCGGTGGACATAAACACAAATAAAGACTTAGTCCTGTCTTTGTAATCTGAGAAATACAAAATACGGAAAAGAAACAAAACATTTGGATTAATTGTATTTCAAACTCATCAATGACGGATATAATAAATAGTCGAATTTTAATTATTAAGTTACAATCTAAAATGTATTATGAAGTCATAATTTAAACAGTACGTTAACTATTAAGACCATATGCTTTTGGTTGAATTTTTAGATCATGGGAACAAATATAATGCAAATGTATTATCAACTCAAAGAAAAACAAAAACTTTGAATATGTTGAATAATGATAAAGCATTTTCTTGATGGCAAAAAATTATTACAAAAAAACTTGAATAAATATGATGATATTAAAGTCTTCCCTTGATTAAGAAAATGTATTATAAAAGAATTATGGAAAATATAAGATGGTACTAAAGTTTTTTAATGGCTACAAAAATGTATTACAAAAGAACCCTTGAATATATATGCTAGAAATAAAATATTCCCTTGATTACAAAAATGTATTACCATTCAATATACAGGATGACAATAAAGTCTTCCCTTGATTACTAAAATGTATTACAAAAGAATCATTGAATATACATATAAGGGATGAAAATAAACTATTTCCTTGATTACTAAAATATATTACAAAAGAACCGTTGAATATACAGGATGACAATAAAGTCTTCTCTTGATTACTAAAATGCATTACAAAAGAACCATTGAATATACTTATAAGGGATGACAATAAGCTTTTCAAACAATAGCTTCAATTATTTTAAGCCATTGTTTGGAATGGCCAATTTTGCGAAAATTGTTCATTTCTTTATTAACTTTATAGCATTTCTGATAGTGTTAAACTTTGCAAATTTGTGTTCAATTTATAAATGCCATGCAATTTTTCAATAATATTAAATTAATGAATATTAGTTTACTGGATTTAATTCAAAACTTTCTTTGGATAAAAATCATGCTAAATCTCGTATTTGATTAACTGTATTTACAATTTTATCAAAAGTTTTCTTTTTTCCTTTTTCATATTTTTTTCCTTCTTTTTTTTTACTTCATATTTAACTGAATACTTGGCAGCGAAATCTGCTTATGATTTAAATAAATATAGATACTTACGTTTTTGACCATCAATATTTATTGACAAATTTGAAGGCGTCGCCAATGAGTTGCTAAACCACCACTAATGGCAACCAATAAAAACCGCCATTTTTTTTTTTTTTTAAATTCAATTCTTAACTGTCTTCCGCCATTTTGTTGGCTTCGTTGTTTTATCGCCAAATTTGAATCCGTCGCCAATGAGTTACTAAACCGTTGGCATAGACGGTCTAATACGTAAGTACCGAAAAATTACAGCCAGGCTGAAAACAAATGAAATCGAAAATATCGTAAGATTAAAAAAATGATGTCTTACGCAGAATTTTCAAGCGTGACTCATACTCATTCTTTTTTATAAAAAAATAAGTTAATCAGTATGAAAAAAAAGTAAAATCGTACATTTGTGCAAGCCTACATACCTGGAATTATTTCACGAAAGAAAAGAACTCAAATCCGAGTTCGTTGATAAGCAAGAAACTTGCTCGTCGATTAGCTTCTCAACATTGTAACGACAGAAGAATGCTAAAAGGCAATTAATTGCACAAATAATTGACCCGAGAAAACGATTTTTCATTTGAGGGCTATTTAAAAAGGCCCGCTTTCCCTTAAAAGAACTTGAGAACCATAACGAAAAGGGGGAGTGATATAACTAATGAAGGGCCACTGCTGTCGTGTGTAAACATATATATGAGCTCTGAGCTATTAAATATCTCAAAAATAAAGTCATCAACGGCCATTAACGGAAGAGAAAGTAAAGTAAAAAAAATGTAACTTGGCTCTCTGGTAGCCTATTTATTCTGGAACAATTTGAGAAAGCAAGGTTTCGAGCACGGAAGCCACACCGATGAAGTTGTAACGGAGTAAATTAACCGTCTTTTGTGTGCGTCCAATAACTATGGTAACCGATTGGTCGAGTAGTTAGTAATTCCAGCGGCGGTTGCAGCAGAACTCGCTGCACTGCCAAGTTTGGTTCTGCCATTTATCACGAGACTAAGTGCTGTGCTCTGGTGCTGACAGTTTGACATGCGCATTTACGTGACACCTGGCCGAGAGTCTGAAGGACGTCACCCCCCAGGGGTGTCCCTATTTTATTTAATAGGTAATATCCGTCAGCACATTAGGGCTATTCCGTATTTCATCCTTAACCTTTTGTTTTTGCAGAAATGCCACGGATGACGTTGAGTTAGTAAATACACAATACAGTCTTTTTATCTCGTATGTGTTGGAAATAAATAATATTTCGTAGATGAAGCAGCATAAAATATTTCAGAGTCCTGTGAAAATATTATCCTTATATTAAATTTGAGAATAAATAGTAATCTTAAACAACAAGTATATATATGTGAGAGTATATATATATATCCACATACGTATATCTTGGCATAAGATGAGCATTACTCTGCCAATCTTTAGTAATGTAAGTCTATGTATGCTGACTTTCTGGCACAAAGGTAGCGAATCTTCTTCGTGTTCTCGGAGTCCTGGCTTCGAGTCCCGGTTTGGACACGGTTGTTCTTCTGTGTGCTATCTGTGAGATGTGCGATTGAGCTCTCCTGTAAAAAGGGGTAGTGCAAGCACATGTGATGAATGTGTAGCTAAGTCGTACTCTTGGCCCTAGTTAGCATTACTTCAAAAACCAGAAACGCTCCTTTCGGCTTCAATCTGCTGCTGTATCAGCGTAGATCTTGTCCATGACAAGTGCCATAAGCAACAACAAGTCTATGTATGTATTTGTATAAATGCACATGACAGCTTGTGCAAATGTATGAGTAATTTTTGCTAAAGCAGTTAAAAATCTCTACAAATATTAGCTATTGCTGCTGTTTATGGCACTTTTTCAAGTCCGCTGATTGTCAGTGATTTAAACCGATTGGGCGTCTCTCTTTTTTCAGTACAGCCAACGAGGGCCAAGAGTACGACGTAGCTACACCCATTTAGACATTACAACCTTTTTTATGGGGTGGAATACATTTTCTTTCTTTCATCCACAGATCGTAATTTAGATTTGGATCAGGGAACGATGACCTCTGACCCAGTACCATCTTTGTGACCACGACAGATTTAACGAGCGCCAGCTACCACACACTGCGATATTCGAACTCGCAACCTAAGGTGCACGAGTCCAACGCTAATATGATTTTACAAATAAGACATAAGGTTTGCTTACAACCTCAATTATTAATGCATATTTTGGCTCAAAACAGATCATGTAAGGATTTTTTTTTGCTGAAGGATTTGTAAAATTTGTAGGCATTGTAAAACTTTGTCGGGAATGAAAGAAACTAAAAAATATTTAAAAAATATTAATATCCTGGAAATAAATTGTCTTCCGGAACAACTTATTCCTTCCAATTTCATTTTTTCAGAAAAAATTTACGTAGAATTCTATAAAATTCCAACCCAAATAGCTGCAGTTTCATTCAAAAATTTTTAATCACATTTATTTAAGTAAAAGAAAAAGGCCTACGATGCCCATATACGGAAGAAAAAATTAAAAATAAACATAAAAACAAGTAATATAAAAAAATAATGCCAATTTCTACTCTGATCAACAAAGAATTTTTTTTTGATATTTTCGGGACTTTTTATTAAATAATTACAATTACTATAAATGATTTATCAAAATATTAGGAATTTTCTCGCTTTCAGTGCCATAAGAATTGAACTCGCCTTCTTCACCTTCACGTGAAATAATACTGAAACCCTTGCATTCTACCGATTGAGCTACTGTATGTCGATTTCGATTTTCACTGAAAACTGCTAAAAATCTATTTAAAGCATTAAATATTGATTAAATTCAATTAATAAATTAATATTTGAACGAATTGTATTAACATCAAGTTACTATAAGTTACAAGTTTAGAAAAAATGTATTTTAATTATAGTGGATGAATAAATAGTATTTTATCAAGATTGAAAATTTGAACAAGATATATAGAGAGAGAAAGTGAAATAATAGTAGGAATAGAATAAAACAAAGTTATTATTATTTACACAATAAAATATTTTTCAGTCAAATACACTGTTATAATTTCATAACCTTATAAAAATATTTAGATCAACATGATTTATGTCAAAATATTATTGATTTCATCTGAAGAATCAAAACAAGGCTATTTTGCATTTCTTGTAAGATCCCACTTTGAGATTGATCATAAACAATCTCGGAAAAGTACCATAGCTAAATTGAGTCGTATTTTCGTACCTATTTGATTCAATACGAAATCTAATGAGTTTATCGTAAATAATCCTTTTTGATATTTATTATAAGCTATCATATTCGAAAATATCAACGAAATGCACTAAATAAAACCTTTTTCTCAGTTTCCAAAACTCCAATAAACATCTGGCTGCCATTACAAAAAGGGAAGACCTATCATGGATAACAGTTTCAATAACCTGGGAAAGAAACTGAATTGGGACCACAGCGCATTGCATAGAAAGACCTTGAAGGGCTTCTTGTGTATTCAGCATTCAACAAGTCTCCCCAAACGTGAACCCTGGTGGGAGAAAACAAGCACCCTACCGTAAAAGATTAAGAAGCCTTTCAAGATATTTTGACTGCCTTTTATCAGGTATGAAATGATGAATAATTTCTACTTTGGCGGTATTTTCCTCAAGTCTGCGATTTGATAAACTGTGCGGTCTTCAGCTTCTATGGAAATGGATCGAAGCAATAAAAATACCCGAATAACTATATAATTATCCTGGAATAAATAGCTTACAGAGTAAATAAGAATTTTGTTATTCAAAGGTTTCTTAATGTGCAATATACCTTATTGAATGAAGCCAATAATTTTCTTATCTCTATAAAATGACAATTTAGACAGTTTCAGGTGATCAAATAATTATCATTTAATGGCGAAGAAAATGTTTTGTCATTAAAGGATTATAAACGAGACTAATATAATGCAGACAACACTATAAAAATCTATAACTTATTTTGCCGTTCTTATATCATTACAGATTTGATTTTATAAGTAACAATTGATAAATAATCATTGATATTGGATGATTAACCGTTGATAAGTAATCATTGATATTTAATAGGTAACTACTGATAAGCAATACTTGATATTTTGATAAGTAATGCTTGATATTTAATAAGTAGCTATTGATAAGTAATATTTTATATTTTGATAAGTAACCACTGATAAGTAATCCTTGATATTTTGGTAAATAACCCTTGATAAGTAATCATTGATATTTGATAAGTAACCAGTGATAAGTCATAATTAATATTTTTATAAGTAACCATTGATAAGTATCCATTGCTATTTTGATAAGTAACCATCCATAAGTAATTATTGGTATTTTTATAAGTAACCGTTGATATATAACTTATAATATTTTGGTAATAACAGTTTTCATATACAGGAGTCAATATTATGATCTTTAAAAGTTTTTGTTTTTAGATTTAATGGATCGTTCGAGTACATTTATAGCGATGGAATTCAAAAACTGGCTTCTTCTTAGTTTTTTTTTAATGTCCGAAATTTCGTATAAATGTTTTTTGTTCAATGACTTTTTAATATGCAAGAATTTAAATGCAGATAAAATAACCTTAATTATATCTTAAATTCATATGAGAGATGTCATACAACAGTCGTTTAAAAACTGATTATAAGACACCAAATTATGATGTTTCTTTAACAAATATTTTAAGGTATAGAAACTAAAAAATATTGCTTATAAATAGAAAATTTTAAAAAATATTATATTATTGTAAATTTAAAAAAATAAAATTAATATTTATCCAAATTCTGGTTATGGAAATTAAAATCATGGAAGATCAAGGCATTGAATCATGTTCGATAAGAAAATAAACACAGATTTTCTTTACTTAATGATTAACATTATAAATAATTATTAAAAGTAAAAAATATATATAAATGCAATTAAAATTGCAATTTAATTACAGTAATTAAATATTTCTGAAAACAAACTAATGTTTATAAATTCATTTTAAAACATTCACTTGTCTTTTTTAAAGTAAATAAAAAAATCCGTCTTATTTTGCACCAAAAAAAATTGTTTGGAAGAAAAAGAAATTTATAATTTGAAAATTAGACGAACATTCTTAAAGACACAGAATTTTAGATTTAGCAGAATGCAAACTAGCATGAAAAATTCATACAAAAAATAAGCGAAAACATATCTTTTCCATTTAATATTCATTTTATATAATAATTTCCTTTTCATAAGAACTGCATTATTTCGATTTCAATTTTTATACCACAACCTACTCATTTAATATTTATGGCGAACGTTAATACAAGTTTAACTATGAGAAGCATGTTAAATTTCGTGACATTTCCCAAACATAGAACCAAACAACTTTTAAAAAATTCCCAAATATGTCCCGTTAGCGCGAATAATGGGCAGTGCACAAAACTGCTAAGTATGGTCTATAATGCATTATTCACGTTAATGATGGGAAACAAAGAGCGCACTTCACTTACAAGGCTCCATTATTAATCATTCATCATTTTGGTCAGACTTTTTATTATTCAATATGCATCATTAAAAATATCAAAGAGCTTATTTTTTTAATATCAGATATCTAAATTGAACGAATACAGTTACCCGTAATAAATACGGAATCGATATGATAAAAATCAGAGTTTTAGAAAGGTTCTCATCGATGATCTCATGAATTGTTTATGGATTCTAATGGATCTGCTAAAAAGTTAATGAGAAATGCTAAATTTAATGCTTTTAAAAATAGTTTTAGGATTCTCATTCATATTTAAACTTCTTATTATTCTATGGTCAATTTTGGATGTTGGTATGGGTTTTAAAAGTTTGCGAATCGTCGATTTTCCTATTAACTATCGAATATGAGTTCAAATTTGTTTTTTAAAATGTGTGAGATCTTTTAAATTATTCTAAAGAATATTTTAGTAATAGTGAAGGGCTTCGAATTCATGAATTTTGGGGATTCAAAAAGATGGACATTTAACTTTATCGATAATTTAGAAGATTATTACATCTGAAAAGTACATAAGATATTGAAAATGGTAGGAAAATATTAAGGCTTTTTTTTAACGATGGGAAACTATTCGAATACTCTTTTAACCATGCGAATGGGAATTTTATAAGTTTTGTTTTATTCATATTATATATATATAATAAATTTTATTTTTGAATGTTTAATATTTTAATAAGCCTATGTGAAGTGAAACTATTTACTATTACAGCAATACTTGCTTTGTCAAAGAAGCGTAAGATATATAAATAAAAAAAAATTAAGGCATTTTGCTCAAATTTTAAAAATCGATTATATAATAAATGTAAGAAGTTAATATCTTTTTTTCAATTCCTAATATCAGTTCACACTGCCCCTATAACATTTATATATTTTGTTCAAATTTTAATTTAACACTTTTTATGCATGTACTCAAATTCAAGTAATTCTTTTTTAAGACTTGTAGTGGATGACACTCGATGATAATGCAACTTTTTTCAAATAATAATTAATTCATTAAATGCTATTTATTTTTAATACTTTAAACAGAGTTTTAGCAGTTTATAATGAAAGTTAAAATCAACAGGCAGTAGCACAATCGATATAATTCAAAGATTTTAATATTTTTTACGTGAAGATGAAAAATGCGAGCTCAATTCTTGCGAAAATCAATAATTTTTTAATAAAATATTAATATTAATTGTAATTGTTGAGTAAAAAGTAACTAAAATAAAAAAAAATTCTTTGTTGACTTAAATAGGAACTTGAACTTTACTTGAATTTCTTAAATTTATTACTTGCTTACATAACTATTCTTGCCTTTTGGATTGGTATTGAATACGCGGCTGGTGTTGTCTCCCATCTATAACCAGCATATCATCTGCGAAATATGTGGTGTCCAGTTGGCTATCATGGTCACAAATGCCTTAAGCAACGAAGCATATTTAACGGAAGCCGAATATAGCGGACTCTGGCCAGTCTAAGATATTTAGAAGATTCATAGATAACGCTGCGTAACTAACTGCGGATGTCTACTATAGACCAAATGAGTTGGTCTGTTATATCCAGTCGAATATTGGGGCTACAAATGTCCCCACTAATGCTATTCATTTTGTGGATGTCGTGTATAACTGGTATTTAGGTGATAACGTTTATGTGAATAACTCGATTGGACATGATATAAAAAATGTTGATAATAAATGACTAACATCCATTTAATCAAATACCATCGTAATGAATACGTCAAAACAACCAGACGAATTTAGAGGACAAGTTAGTTTTAACCAGTATAAAGTCTTTGAGGTATACTAGATATAATTGAAACTGACAAAAGTTATTGTAAAGCACTTTGTGGATAGAAGTATATAAATTAGATATTCACTCTTAAAATTTAGTACTCAAGTTTAGCCTCTAAAATATAGATATCAAATAGCGAACCATATTCATCAAGTATCGGTGTCCTGGCATAGGTGAGTCTGGACGTCCCGGGTTCCAGTCCCGGTTCGGGAATGGCTATTTTCATCTGTTCTATCTGTAAGTTGAGTCAATGTCCCCACCCCCACTAAAAAGGGCTCTGCAAGCAAATGTGATGAGTAAGTGGCAAAAGTCATACTCTTCAGCTTATTCGGTGCTACTACAAAACGAGAGATGCTGATTAGGCTTAAATCGCTGATTACCTCAGCGAGCTTGACCATGGCAAGTGCCATAAGAAGCAACAATATTAATTATGAGATTTTTCCATCTGTCAATTCATATTTTCGCATGCACATAAACGAAATGATTTAAAACAATAACACCCGTCATGTTACCTATTGATTATAACTGTAATTGTGGCTCACATTTGGGAATCAGCAAAGCGATGTCGAAAATACATACTTTTCCAATAGATTCAACAAATAGGTTCGATGACAGCAAAATATTTGCACTTCGCGACTATGTCGACAAATGCCATGTATTGGTGATGATAGACGACTTACAATTCATGAACTTACCTAAGATCTACAATTTATTTGTTGAGGAAGCAGAGGGGGGGGGGACGTCTGTATTGAAAAATATGCGAGAAAGTTTAGGGGAGATGCACATCATTAATGTTTCTTTAGCAGAGCTACATAACAAGCTAGCCGGCATGTTCTTCAGTGTTTTATCTGTGTGAATGTCCCCCCCCCATTTCAAGTAAAAAATGACTGTGCGAGCGAATGTAAAGAGTATGTAGATAAGTCATACTCTTGGTCCCAGTCGGAGCTACTTAAAAAACAAACGCTCATTCGGCTTAAAATTGCTTACGGACGTCAGCGCGCTTGTCCATGGTAAGGGTCATTAGTAACAACAAAAGCAACGCAACAACCTTAGCTTTTTATACATTTGTTTCATTACACGTTATAAAAAATGTAAACTTTTCTGTAAAACAGTCCGAATGGATACAAAAAGTAAGATTACAATTTATAATTGACTTCCATTTATCTAATCGAGGATAGTAACTGAGAATGTTCTTATAATAACTGTGCTCGCCAGACTGAAATCACATTTCTTGATAGAGTTTATTACGGATGACATATACAGATGTTTGAATGTGAAATATCTGCAATTGAAAATTATCTTTCTGGTTATTAATCATACTCGGAGTTCCCCTTAGAACATCTACAAATTAAAATAAAATTCACACTATTTCTTTGTGTTAAGACTCCCCAATGATATTCATGCTTCTACCACCACGCAACTGTTCTTCCACTCTTCACTTCATATCGTTTTGAGGAGGCCGGACCAGTTCCGTGGTGGTTAGTGACATGCAGTTCTTAATTAATAGAACGAATTTAAATCACAAAATTCCATCCCGGGAAGGAAATATTTTAGTCGCACTTTATAAAATAGTTATTTGATGCCATTTACTATAAAATACTCTATGAACACCCAATATAATGAGATAATATAAATAGAGATAATAAAATAAAATTATAGAATATTAATGAAAAACATAATATAAAATATAAAATAAAAAGAGATAAACAACTAATTGCTACTTCATCTTGTTTCATTGATTTTTCGATAAAAATTTGAATAATAAGAAATGCATTATTAGAATAAAAACTCACTCGCATTGTTTTTAACTCATAGACAATTAACACTCTAACTAGTAGCGACCTTTTTTTTTCTATTTCAAGAGCTTCATAACAAGCTTATCGTCTTATATTTCTTTCATTATACATAAAAAAAAAGTCTTACTTATTATCCAGATCAGGTAGAAAAAAATATCCTTAAGGCTATAGCCTAGATTCCCAAAACTTCAGCAGGACAATTAGCAGGACAAATAGGCTCATTCCGACCCAATTTAAACCCATTTTGATAGTGAGAAGCGATCTCTCGTTAATTTGACGACACCGAAGAGACACAAAAATATAAGAAAACTTTTGGAGGCGGGGGGTGGCCGAAGGGGTGTTTTCATGCCCAAGCAAATCATCCGGCGGTTTGAAGTGAATCGAATCCTGATTACGGATGTCTGTGGTGTGGATAAATGAGGATCTAATTGATCCGTGAATGGGGCTAATGATCCAAGTCCAGCATCGGAATTTTTTTCTTCATCTTCCTTCCCTTTAAGTGGACACGAGGAAAAGAAAGAAATTTGGTCAAGAGACTTGATTGGAATCGTAATTCTTACTCGATTGAAGAAATTTTTTCTCTCTTCTCTTTCCTTCTGCTGAGACTCATTAATGTGTGATTAATCAGAATTTTTTTTTACTTATTTCTTCCCTCGAAAATGATTTTTCTTTCCTCTTCTTTCCAGGAAACTTTCTTACGCGTTTTGGTCCATTATGCTTGATTAAGGATCAATGGTTGGATATTTGCAGTATCAGCTCGATTTTACTACTGGTGGATATTTTTTATAGGCTTCCCGTGTTCTTGGAAGTCATGCGCAGTAAAGTTGTTTGATTGCAGCGCTGATTGCATTTGTTGCAGTTATTTTCTGAAATATCTTTGGAATTGGGTTTTGGCATCAGCTATTGAGAGAAACTGAGACATATATCAGTAAGCCTTACAGCCCAGCTGGGATTTTAAAGCTTTATTATAATGTTATAAATATGAAACAGTTTTTTTTAACGAATTTAAGTTTTAAATTTGTTAAGAAAGAGGGAAACTTGATTTTTTAAAATCATTTCTTGTTTGATTCATCGTCCTTTAACAAATAATGGCATTATGAAGCAATCAAAATTTCATTTCTCAATTTTATTTTTCCCTAATCAGAGAAGTTCATTTCGAATGATTTGACTTCAGATTAAGAAAGTATCTTTAATGACATATTGTCCCATAAAAAGAATTGAAACATTTGTGCCTCTTTTTCAATTCCTACTATTCGTTCACAATCTCCCTATATTATATATATATATATATATATATATATA
>JAOUZG010036556.1:3254273-3288640 GCA_026289955.1 Argiope argentata | reverse complement strand
CCATAATCGGTTAAAAAAATGAAATAAAGATTAAAATGAAATCTGCTTTTTATATTTCAATGTTTCATGTCAGAACATCATTTCTTGAACGGCCAAGCACCACGTGCTCGTGCAAGTTAAATTATATTTTTATTCATTTCAATTGTTTCATCGAATGAGTCACTTTAGCATTGCAAACGATCAAACAAAACTTTAAATCGCATTTATTGTCTAAAAAAATATCACATTTCCTATTTAATTCATCTAATGTAATTACGTATTCAAAATGATATTTTTAAGGCTTATTATTATTTATTATTATTATTTTAATCAGAGTTTTTTGTAAATGCAATGAGAATAACGTTATTAAAAGCTGATTTTTTGAGATGCTCGGACAGATAATAAAATTTCAATTTTTCGCCTAAGGATTTTTTATTTTTCGTTTACGAATTTTTTATTTTTCACCTACGGATTTTTGCTAACGTCATAAATCTCATCCCAAAAACAACACCATGTTCTGACAAGATAAAAACTTTCAAAATATTGCCAAAGAAAAAATTAACAAGCTCTGGTTGAATTTGGAAGTTGGGGAAGGTAAGGTACGAATTTTGAACATTGAATATTACAACTTTGTATCTGAAATGGATTTTAAGAGCAGAAAGATATTTTGTAATTTATAAAGTTTGTCTGGAAACCTTATAGAGCATTAAAATAATGACAAAATAATGCAAAGTATTTTTTAAAAAATTGATTGAAGCAATGTTTAATAACAAAACAAAAATTATTGGCGCCTCTTTTTCCAATATCAAGCTGCATCGGCAGGGATCTTTTGTATTTACCTTAACTCTAGACACAAAACAAAGTTATTTAGCTTCCATTCGAATTTCTTAAGACTCAAAACCTCATTTCTTTTCGGCACAAAGAAGGTGTTTATCTTTCTGTCTACAAACATCTCCCCCTCCGAAAGAAATTCTTTTTAGGCGCCGCGCTGAAGTCCAAAGAATTCTCGGTGTAGCTCCCCTATCACTCTTGATCAACAACTCCCGCTTCGCTCGCGCCCAGCTATCGGTGCAAAAGCCTTTTCAATTTTGCGAAAATACACTTGTTTTTCTGCAGCTGTGTTTGTTAATAAAGAGGAGATTCCAAGGGAGAGAGAAAGAGAGAACTCGGGCCTTTTCTTAAGATGAAACGGTTCGCAGTTAATTATTTTCTTTGCAGATGTTTTGTGGACGAAGTTTAAGATGAAAGGAATTTAGACTACGTCGTTAACTTCTTTTTGTTGCTCAATGGGGAATTTAAATTTTTATTTACTAAAAAAAAGCATTTTGGAGTATGCTTTTAAAATGAAATAAAGTGTTCTTGCCATTGAAATACTTTGGTGTTTTTATTCGGATTTTATATTTTTGTAACTATTGATACGTGTTTGTAGAAATCGCAGATTTAGGTTAGGATATCGTACAAAATAGTTAAGAGTTTTTTGTCATTAGACAATTAATCAAGCTCTCACTAAACAAAATAAAAATCATAACCACAGGATACAACCAGTATCTACAGACTTCTGATTCTATAATGTTTGTTCATATGTTTATTTATGCCATATAGATGTTTATAATATTGCCGCGTAGATGAAGTTAGCGTTGGAATTTTATTTAAGGAACTAAACAGTACATTTGCTTTTATACACAAGACGAAAGGACTCAAATCTTCCAGATTTAGAAAGATACAGAAATTATAAGAACATTCTAGAACAAACGAGAAATAAAAGAAATTAATCGATACCAATCGGTTTGAGGTTTTCGAAACCCCAAAATGCGTGAGTAGAAAACTGGCTATTTAGCGATTTTGAGGTATCAATTTTTGTTTTTAATGTTAGTAGAAAATTATGCAGAAGGTTGCAACTTTTGGTTATTTTATGCCAAAAAATAACTTAAAATAGAAATTTCATTTTTAATTCAAAAGTTTAAGACAACGGCAACATTGTTACATCTTTTTTGTTAATGAATTGATTTTATCATGTGAGAATATAATGCTGTACTGATTTCAGATTTTTGAAGCAACAAAATGAAAAAGAAGAAAATTAGCGATTTATCCTTTTGGGACATCTTTTTTTTCTGCTTTTAGGTTTATTATTAGTAGTAAAGATGGTTGTCATATTTTATGACTTATAATCCACAAAAAACTATATCGTGGCATGAATGTCCACGATGTACCCGATTCTCGATATATCAGCGCATTCATATTCTGATAGCCGTATGAGTGTTTCAAGTATTTTATTAGTGCTTTTATTTGAAAATGTTATACATATTGGCAGAGTACTTAAGACCTAAAAGAAATATTATTTGAAATGCTTTTACATATATTTAAATTAGTTGTAAATACAGATAACATTAGAAGTCATACTTTCTTGAGGTGTTCTCTAACTGTGCTGTTGCTGTTCTAAGGTTTTGAGTTAAACATTGTACTAATACAAAATATTTTAAATATATTGCATAAATTTTCTTAAGTGCAATTACAAACACGTCTTTTTAATTAATTATATAATCTATTAATTAATTATATATCTATTTTATCAGGATTATTAAAATCACTAAAGCCTTTATACAACGTTCTTAACAATTATAAATATTTAAAATTATAATTTTACCGCGATTAATACATGATAATCATCTAGAATGATTACCATATATTCATACAAAATGGATTAGACTATCAGGATTATTACAAAATCACTAAAGCCTTTATAAAACATTCTTAACAATTATAAATATTTATATGCATAATTTCCCCGTGATTAATATATGATAATCATCTGGAATGATAGTCTCGTCTTCAACAAGTCACTCTTTTTCCCCTGAATCTTAACGCTCAATAATAAAATTAAATATTTGATCGAGTAAATGTGTTATCGTAACATCGGCTCAGTTGGGTAATAATAAACCCGAAATCAATTTTCCATTATTTGTTAGGCAGATCGGTTGCATATCTGATTAAAAATTAACATTCTTTCTTAATCTTTGGATCAATACCTTCCTTATCAGATGCACGCATCAGTGTGGGCAACCCCGTAATAGGGTAAATTACGATATCTTTATACTTTGGTACGTTATTAATTTTATCCTTTATTAAAGAAGATAACCTCATCATCCGGAAAAGAATGGAATAACAGTAGTGTTATTGATAATCTTTGAATTTAATTCAGAAAGCAGTATTCGCCTTTTCATTCAAAGATTTAAAAAAAGAAGATCCAATTATGTAACATTGTTTTAAATTCATTTTTTTCTCTGTTATTGATATTATATTGATATTGTTTCTCTTTAAATTTTTATTGAACTAACTAGGAATCGGTTTGAAGGACGGATCATATTTAACGATTTCTTTTCAAGCGTCAAACCTTTATGTTTTCGAACTTCAAATAAATAATATAATCATGCGTCTGGTTCTAATTATGAACTCATGGTGTGGTGTGGAGAGGGGGTGTACCAGCTCAGGTATCGTACTCGTCATCTAACCAAAATTCCAAATTTTGAGGTAAGTCCCAGAATAGTCTTAGAGTTGCTTTACAACAGGAAGTTAATGTAACTAAACAAAACTGCTGATTATGGGAAATTTATGTCGTTTTATTAATCATGATATTTCGCTTTTGTTTTTATTTTTTATAAGTTCGTGTAGTTTCTTTAATCTCTTCTGGCGTATTTTCTATATAAAAAATTTCTCGTCTGATTGCAAGGACTTTCAAATGTTGGGTAAGACCGTGAAGGTTAAGAGTGCGGATATTTACCTTTTCACAGGGGTCACGGTACCCTGGCGGTAAGAGATCTCGGCTGATGACCAGGTTCGAGACTCGATTTCATTGAAGAACAGCCGTGTAATGAGGTCACATTTAATCCATCAGAGTCAAATGTCCTCCCGCTGGTGTGGTGGCGTGGAGAGAGGGAAGCCTGCTCAGATGTCATCCTCGCCATCTGACCACGGTTCAAAATTACGAGATCAGTCCCACAATAGCCCTCACGTTGCTTTATAAGGGGACGTAATATAACGAAACTAACTAACTTTAATTTTACTGCACATGAGAGTTGTATACTTCAGAAAATATCGAAGAAATTAATCCTTTTTTACCACTTGACATACGAATTTATTTAACTTTCTAATTAGATAACTCATTCTATTTTGGTAGTTTATTGTTAATTTAATTTTTTTAAATAATCTATGGAGCATTTGGGATACCAAATCGTTTCATATTGATTTTTTCGTATTTAAATACTTAATTCTGTGGCTTAATTGCAGACTAGAAAATAAAAATTCAGTAATTCGATGCGCGTGTCAGACACGTCATTGTATGCAAAGTGGTTAATGTTAACTACCCACCACCAAACAAAAATAAAAAAAAGTTCATTTTTTTTTTGAGCCCCCCCCCCCCCCCCCCGAGTTAAATGGTTAACATAGAGATTAATTTTTATATTTCTTTTTTTAGATTTATAGCTATCAAGCAGCTGGTAAGAAGATATAAACAAATAATAATGTATAAATGTTTTGCAAGCATTTTTTATAACCTATCAAAACCCAAATTTCACACAGAAATGCAACTCACAAATCACACAAGATCACTTATTAAATTTCTTTATTTTAGTGATTGCGTTCTTGAGGTATCGCATTTCCAACCATGGGAAAGTACAAACGATAAATGGTTGACTTACTCGTTTAGTTCAAAACTTGATAAGGACCTACCTTATAAATACTAATCCTGGGTAGCATTATTTTTAAATCTCAATGCTAACATTTTCTTCATATTATGTTCACATTTAATCTCATATACAGGCCACTTCTGAATGGACTTTGTTCTAAGTTTTATAGAAATCTTCAAATTTGAAATATACTAAGGACTGTAATGACTTTAATCTATTTGATCAAATAATAGGGTAGAGTTTAAAGATAAATTCTTTATTTATAGCCTTATTTAAATAAAATCAACACGTTATCATATAGGTTAATGCGGTTGATAATATTTGCATCTCAGTTAACTGTATACATGAATAGGTTACACGGTTAATTTTGGAGAAACAATCTTACAAGAATAGCTGGCAGGCTACTCAAAGGATCCACCGATAATCATCGGGTGGATCTTAAATCAGAAGCTCGATTCACATGAAGCTTCTCTAACTTCCATCAAAATACCGATCCTTCGAAGACCTCGAAACTATAAAGTCTCTCCACAACTTAACAATAGTTCTTTTCAAAATCTTGCATTTTAGCTTCTGTCAAAACTCCGACTCTCATTTTCACAGTAAAGCACTTGAGATCCAGGTTACCCAATATTTATTCAGAAATAGCCCCAGTAGCCTTCAGTAGACCGTGTGAATGTTCGTTAATGATCCGCTATTGTAGCTGATACACCACAATAAAGAAAGATGTTATAGATTCGGATGTAAATCCGAAAGTTTTGACACCCTTCTTCTTTTAAGATATGATTTATTTCTTTGGAAGATCAAAAAATGCATGTGTAGTTCATTATCTGAACTCGACTCAAAGTCCATATGATCCGATTACGGGGAAGAATCCCCCGTCTGGTATAACTACAAAGTGAGAGAGTCATACAGTTCACCCGATAGCTGGCCGGATGTTACAATGATCAAACAGGTGTCTCTTAGCGGGGTAACGATTCTTCAGAGGGCTTTATACTAAATTTCACTCATCTAGTTATAGTTATTCAAAAAATATGTCTTTCAGAGTCAAGGGGTTCAGGAACGTGAATAATCATCTAATTCTTGTTTCTAATTTTTTGACGATTACAATAGTTTCTTTTGGTACACTTTATGTAGGAGACTATTCATATAACTTTCTCTAAACATTGTAATAGCTCCTGAGTATTGAAAATCCAAAAATCGCTTTATGTAAAAAAGAAAGACTTCTCTGAGAATCCCATTCATAAAATAAATCAATAAATATTTAATGCAAATCTTTCAATAACAATACTTTTTTTTCTTTATCCTAGCTGTCGATTATGGCTTCTAGGAGAATTCTATTCAGCAATTTTATTTTAAAAACCTTTAGAATGGGCATAAATAGTCTTTTCAATCTCTAACAATCAATCCTTTGCGATATAATTTTTTATTTATTAAATGTTCACATATTTTAATAAGTCATATTTCCTAAAGGTATGCTCAAATGATATGTTTTGAGAGTAAATAAAATAAATATTTAAAATTAAATTTAAGAGCAAGATATAATTTATAAAAATGAATATAGTTTTTAATATTTTAAATCAATTTCTATTTAAAATCTTATGAGATTAAATGTGTTCAACGTGTAAATTTTAATTTATTTTGAATGAAAGCATAGCATATTTAACATTAAAATGCATTTTCTTCTTTTTAATGTTTTGAAATCTAATGTTACAGCTTTTAATTCCTCTTTCCTTTTTGCATCATTTTTGAGTTCATTATTATAAATTTTACATTTTTACTATTTGAATTTTGTGTGTGTATATGTTTGATATGCACACAAGGATATATATACACAAACTTTAAAATTTTAATGTATGCTTAATGCGGCCGAAATGTAGTGTCTTGAACTTTTCAATACATTTTTCTTTTTTGTTTTGAAATTCAGTGTTTACGGCTTTTAAGTCCTTTTTTTCATTTTTTGTTTTCTAATTCAGTGTTTACAGCTTCTAAGTGCTTTTTTTCTTTCTTTTTTTTAATGCTTTTTAGTTCGGCATTTACAATTTTTAAATTCTTAATGTTTAAATTGTTTTGTTTGTATATGCTTGATATATACACAATGGTGTATTAAATTTTAATGTGTTTTGAATACGATCAAAGTATAGAGTTTTTAAAATTTAAATGCTTTTTCTTTTTTTTTCAATGCTTTACATTTAGTGCTTACAATTTTCAAATGCGTTTTTTTTTTTCAATATCTACTATTAGTTAATACGCTCTCTCTATATATTTATATATCTTATTCAAATTTTAAATTGTTTACAAAATACTTTTTATTCATCCATTCAAGTTCAAATACATTTTTCTAAACTTGTAGTGGGTGACACTCGATGTTAATGGAATTTATTTTCAAATGTTAATTCGTTCATTAAATTAGTGTTTGAATACTTTATATAGAGCTTTAAATTTTTTTTAATGGAAACTCAAATCAAAAGGCAGTAGCTCAATCGGTAAAATGCTTTGGTAAAAATAATTTCAGTATTTTTCAAATGAAGATGAAGAATGTGAGTCAAATTCCAACGAAAATCAATCATTTTTTTGATAAACTAATTAAATTCATTGTTATTATTTAATAAAAAGTAACCAAAATAACATTTTTCTTTTTTTACCTTAGTGGGATTTGATTTTTAAAATCGTTTTTATGTTGCATTGTTTATAATCTTTTGGAGTATACTATTTACAACATTTAATTTAATTTTTTTTCTATTTAATCTATTACATCTATTCTGTAGTATTAAATTATATTAGTATTAAATTAGTTTTCATCTATTTTATTTCTGTTTAATCCATTACATCTATTCTAAAATAGATACATTCTATTACATCTATTTTAATATTTTTGTGTGTATATTTGATATTCATTTCTTGCTACGTATTCTGTAACAGTAGTTCCTTTTCTACTGTGTGTCTTTTCTTTTAAAATAAAATAAACAAATAAAAGCATTTATATTGCAAATCAGCCAACTACTCAACGCTTATTTTCCATCATTCTTCGAATCGGCCCTTACTTTTGCAATGGTCAAGTGAAAAACATTCCGAAACCCAATCTTTCCTTTCACCTCCCCATAAAAAACGATTCTTTTATTCACTTCCCTCCCGCAGCTCAGGTGTTTGGAAGAATCGCCAAAGATGAAATAGCCAAAAACTAAAGTGCGACCTTGCATCCCCCCCTCTTTTTTTAAGGGAAAATTTGAAATTCTATTTCCATAGAAGCTCACAAGAGCTGATTTTATTTGAAGATACATCAGAGCGTATTCTAACCGCAAGCTTGTATGTTTGGGACGGAAAAAAAAGAACATAGTTTTAGAGTGTGTGTATATATATTTCGTGTTCTATCGAGGCACCAACTTTTAGTACATCGTATTCAAGATGGCAGTAACGGTAGATACCAGTACTTTTCAGTAGCGAATTGCATTATGGGTTCTTCTCAGAGATCGGATTGTTTTCTCTAGGGTCTACTAAGAAAAAATATTCCTACGGAGATATAAGTAACTACAGGATTTTATAAGATTTTCGGGTTTTGAAAAATGTATAGATCAGAATGGTATAAAACTGGCGGGAATGGATGATGTTCAGTATTTTAAATTTGCCCTATACTTATTAAACTATGAAAATACATGCGAAGGTAGATATCTCTTACAATAATAAAGGTCTGTGACTATCAATTGGCGTATTTTTATCTCAAACATTTTGATACAGAACAATCAAATCAGAAAAATATGCTTTATAAGGTGGGAATGAAAACCTTGAATAAATCTTTTATATTTTAAATACAGCTTTAATTAATTATTTTATTATTAAGAGCAATAATTAGTCGCTTTCTTGAGGCTACTCTCACAAATATTAATGCTCAAGATTGATTATAATTAATTATCATTTAATAATCTAAATAATTTTCTTTCTGATGATATTAACTTGATTGGCGTACAATTTTTCCAGAACATTGATGGTTTATTTAAATGAGTGATTTTCAGTAATGCATTTATTGATGCAATTAAATAAATAGTTTTAAATACATCTTATAAAATATTTTCGTGTGATTTTCTACAGTATTTTAAAAGCTATGGGAAAAACTGTGTTTATTATCTGCAAATTTTACATGAGAAATAGGACGGTCACTTTTACGGAAACCGTAAACATAATGTGCTAATCAAAGAAATATATTAGGGGCGGCAGGATATATGTTGACATAATAGCGACAATAATTTCTTCCTTAAACTGAAAAAAAGTTTTAAAGCACGATCGAAACTAATTTTTACTATGTAGATTTAATACATATAAAAATTAATAGTTGGTTATTACGAATCATGAATGAAATATGTATACAAATGAATACAGTCTACTAAGTTAAATCGGTACTTACGTATTATACCGTCTTCGCCAACGATCACCAAAGGTTAAGAAACTTTTTGGCGACGGATTTAAATTTGGTGATAAAAATCAATTGATTACACTATTGCCGGATTGCCATAATTGGCGGCTTAGCAACTCAATGGCGATGACTTCAAGTTTGCCGATAAAGTTGGACGATATAATACGTAAGTACCGTTAAATTTATTCAGATTATATATATTCTGAACAGAAAGGGAGGACAATATGTATTCTGAATATATATACAAATTAAGAAAGTTACTTAATTTTTATAGATTTTAAAAATAAAGATTTAGACTTCTTAATTTTCAACAGAGAGAAAATAAAAAATCAAAATTTGCATGCTCATGTTTTTTTTAATTTCTTAAAAGTGATAAGAGATAGAATTTTTTTATATATATATTTGAAAGTCTATTTACAGCAAATGTTATTTTAAATTGTTTTTTAAAGTTCAAAAGATTTCTTAGAAAAGTTTGTAAAATATGATCATAAACATGATGACTTTTACTTCATAATAGCTCTTTATCTTCATTTGTTGCAATGATATTCCTTGTTTTTTTGTCATTTAAAGTATAATAACATTTATAAGATTTTTTTTGTTAATGCCAGAACATAATGTCCCTTGCGAAGTAATTGAAAATACTTCAGTTAATATACATATTCAAATGCCGTTTGTTGAAAAGTGCCTTATTGCCTTTACAAAAGTGCACCTAAAACCTCTTAAAAATTTATAGTAGATGGAATGTATTGCCATTCATATGAAAATAAAATATTCTGCAAGCGTAAATTTAAAAGCATATTCAAATAAATTGAGAAACGACTGTTTTGTGATATTATTCTGATATTAAATTTATTCTATTCACGTTTAATTATACGATTCACTATGAATATTGAGATTGTCTTCTAACAAAGATCTCCATTATTTTTATAATTCTATTTGAAAGGGTAATTTTCAGAGAAAACGAGTTTCTAGTTGCATTTATGATGAGTCGCTTGAATCGAACAAAGTTTTGGCTCCGTTTAAGCTTTTTATTTATTTGATGTGTTAAGTTTAGTGATATTAAACAATTCTTTTTAAACATCGAGGGCCAGAGGAAGAAAAAGAAAAGAAAACAGCATTTCTCTTCCTCCCTTCATAAAAATTCATAAATGCAAATCTGGATAACACAACAGCGAACAATTTACACTGAGATTAATTCTGAAAGGATTGTAAATCGCGTTTTAATAATTTTTATCGCCCTACTAAAATTGCAGTAAATTTTTATATGCATTTGTCCTTACTTTATGAGGTCTTGATGTTATTGAAGAAATGGGGGTAAATTCTACTACTCTGTGCAGGAAATAGTGTTGTAGACTACGTTGGAAACATTGGTTTCAGAACAATTTATCGAAAATTATTAAATTATTATTATTTTGTATATCAGAGTTTTCTCTTTTCCAAACCATTTATCATTTTTAGATAAGAAATATGAGTATTAGATAATTAGATAAGAAATTTAAGTATCAGATTACTAGATAAGAAATCTAAGTATCAGATTACTAGATAAGAAATCTAAGTATTAGATAATTAGATAAGAAATCTAAGTATTAGATAATTAGATAAGAAATCTAAGTATTAGATAATTAGACAAGAAATTTAAGCATTAGATTATTAGATAAGAAATGTAAGTATTAGATAATTAGATAAGAAATGTAAGTATTAGATTATTAGATAAGAAATTATAAGTATTAGATAATTAGATAAGAAATTATAAGTATTATATAATTAGATAAGAAATCATAAGTATTATATAATTAGATAAGAAATCATAAGTATTAGATAATTAGATAAGAAATCATAAGTATTAGATAATTAGATAAGAAATATAAGTATTAGATAATTAGATAAGAAGTTATAAGTATTTCAGTCCTTTATTGTACATTCAACTAACTCACGAGTGGGTACCTAGAAATGAGGACGAGAATCTTCCGGTATGGTGTTTGTATTTCGCTACACTGATGGATACACTAATAGGTAGAGGTTAGATTTCTCAAATTGATGATGGGACTTAATTCCTACGGGAAGAGTTGTACCGTGGTGGGTGATGGCCCTTAGGACCTAACCACAGTTTTCGCCAGCGTTGCTGCTGAGACGGTACAGTCTTTCAATTTTATATTTTATTCTGTGTGCTTACGGGTGGATTTGGGGGACTGGCATGATTTACACTTAACTATAATTTATGTGCCAAAATATCATATCAAACTTTAGCTATCTTACTTCCGTTTTTACTGTCTGGTATGCGTAGTATAAAATATAGTAGTCGTCAAAAAATTTGAATATGAGATTTTGATGATTCTACAAGAACTTAATGGAAACGGAAAATCGTTGTATCGCTACAATAACAAATAAAAAATTAAGATATAACTACAATTCTAAAAAGAAAAATGAAATTTACGATCATAAATTGAAAGTTATCATGTGAGAACATTATTATTTTTTAAAGTAGTTATTTGTCTTAATTAACTTAAGTCATTAAACAGTTTAAACCAGTTTGAAAAAGCAATACTGTAAAAAGCAGATCAAACGATTAAAAATGCATCTATTTTCAAAGGAGCATATATAATAATAATGCAATACTAGTAAAAGCAAGTAAAAAATATGTGCGATTAAAATATGATGATGAATATTGCCATTTATGCTTAAAGCTTATGTGATTTTGAGCTTTAATTATTCTTTGCCTTCAATTATTCAAAAAACCCTGACGAAAACAACATCAATATAATGATAGCAAATTCTCACATGTTAATAGCAAAAATATACGCAATTATAATTCGTTGAGAAAACAGCAACTTACAAAGTATTCAAAGTACTATGATTTCAGTATTTCTTTATTGTTACATTGTCAATTTCCAAAGATGTTGATGGTTGGTTCAAGCTTCTAAGATCCAAAGCTGTCAGCAAATAATTTAAGATGACTCTTCAATCTCTTATTATAGACATTATTAGGCATATTCTTTATCAGCGGGAATTGTTTTCTACAACTTTCTCGCATATTCTTTAAAAAATTTATCAAACCAAAGAATTGGCGTACATTAGTTACAAAATATTAGCTCTTCGCATAAATTTAGCATTCTTACTAATTACATTTTATTAACCTTGGCGAGTTATTTGGCGATTAATCCCTAGTGTGTGGCAATAGTATTCAAAAACTGAATATGGATTTTAAATACATTTTTTTCAACCGATTGTAATACAAATTTCATACCAAATTGCACTTGTAGTCAAAAAATGCCATACCAAAATTTATGTATTTAAATCATTGCGTTTTTGAATTATTGAGTTTACATGTTTATGGAAGCCCAGACTGACAGCCATCCTTTTCGTAGTTGGATTTACTTCAAAGTTTGATAGGTAACTTCAATATACATGTTGATTCTGTGTACCGAGCCTTAAACATTTAGCTATCTTCATTTAGCAACTATCATGCCAATTTATATTTCTCTGAATGCATTTTGCAAAATTTTTTTAAAAAAATATGAAAGTTTGGACCGTATGCCAAATTTCAATCGCCAAGTGCAAATCGTTTTTGATTTATCTTTGTTCCAGACAGACAGACGGACATTTTCTAAAAATGTATTTTCTGAATACATTTTGGAATTCTAACGAACTTTCGAACTATTAATTATAGCGTTCTAAAGATGAGATTCTTTCCCATTTGGTCACAACCTTAACACGTTGACTGCCACAACAATTTTCAGAAATCTGGTCTAAAATTAAAATTTGATTTAATAACATTAAATTATTAAAAACTCTTATTCTAGTGCATAGTTATCATTGCGTTGATTGGCGAAGAGATTCAATCAATTTCGAAAAAAAAAATTGGAAAACAAGAGTTTCATTATTTAGAGAATCTACCATCTACCGAAACACACACACACACACACACACACACACACACACACACACACACACAAAGAAACAACGTCCGACAAAGTCATGTTGTATATGTGCTCAAGCAAAAAAAATACGCCGAAAAATGCGTTATTTCTCTCTAGTCTTTAAAAAACCAGTTTTTTGTGTGGGAGATTGTTTTAAGAAATTCTCACATACAACAAAATATTATTTTATTTCTTGAATCTAAATTAATTTTTATAATTATATTTTTATTTGTTTGATTTTTGCCGGCTTTCTGGCACAGAGACAGCGCGTCTTCCTCGTGTTCTGTGAGTCTCGGGTTCGAGCTTCGGTTCGGGCATGGTTGTTCTTCTGGGTTCTATCTGTGAGATGTGTGAATGTTCCCCTCTACCCCTGTAAAAAGGGGCTGTGCAAACGTGTGGGTGTGTGTTTCATTCTCATATCAGCTAGAAATCAGACTTCTGGCCTCTGGTGCACAGGGGTCCATACCCTCAGAAGCTACTACAACCCTATTTCCGTATTAAGAAATGGACACATAATCATTTGTTTGTTTATTAATAAATTTTCTGTTCGTGCAAGCCAGTATTAATTTTTTGTTCTTTTCCCAGAAGCCATCTATCGATATTAGAACTGATATATTTCGAGTTCAATCGTAGCTGTACAAAAAATGGCAATTAAACAAAGACGAGATAATTCGTAGTTGGCGTCCTAGAAAAGAACCCAATCTACGAGTTATCTCGTATTTGCCAGTAAATGTATAAAAAGAGGTAAATACTTAAAAATCTGAACACTGTATTTCCACATTAAAGCGTGAAATCATCAATGATTTATTATGAAAAAGAAGTAATTGCTAATTGTCTTCAAGTATTGGTAATTTAAGTAGTGCTATATCAAATAATGCTTTATCGTAAGAATTTGTTTAATCATCTCCAGCACATTAAGCAGTTAAGGTTATATTATTACATTTTAGCTGGAGGCACATAAGTTTACTTTCCATATCTGTGCGAATAAAAACAATCTTGCTTGTTTACAAAGACCATCTGAAAATTCTTCACGCTCATTCGCAACAGAACTCTCCAATTTATTTAAAAACCAATTTCATTATCGTTTCCTGACATTAGCGGTGTCAACAACTATCCGAGATAACGAGGAAAAACAAACAAAGAAACAAAGGACATAATCGAATCAAAGAAAAGCGTATAAAAATTGAAAAATCCTTTTGCTAAACAACTTAAAAGGAAACGACAAATATGATTTCAAAATAAACTAATTTCTTTGCTGCAATATATTAATTTTAATTGTTTTCAATTCGCTTGTGGGTATGAATAAGCACCTGGTAAGTATGCCTGTGTGGGAGAACAAAGATTTGCCGGAAATAATAAGATTTTCTGGAGACTCGAATATAATTTTAAATGCGCCACTGATTAATGAAGGCGCGCCAAAAAGAAAGGCTCCTGAGCCAGCAGTTTTATTCCTAAGTAATTAAGCAGCGTAATTCAATTCAGCAAACGCAATTAATTAACCAATCACTGGTCCGGGGCGTCACTTCTTGTTGGTGAATTCTTCCGTAAAGAGGAATAAGAATACACTTTATGAAAATAACAAGTTATTTCCAAGGAATAAAGAACGAAAAAAGTTTCCTAGAAAATATGCACTTTATTAAAAAAAAGAGGATAATATATTTTTCATAATAAAGATATCAGTGTCATTTAAATAAACATCATTAAAATAATAATTATTCGTTTTATGCATTTTTGAAGAAAATTTATAGATAGACTAAATACCGAGTGTCCAAAAAGTTCCCGTACTCCAAATTTAAAAAATCCTTTTCCATGATTTTTTTTCAAGTACATTGAATTTTGCCATACGAGTAATGAAACCATGGACATGCTTGGCTATCGACTTTCCTCAAAAATTTTTTGACCACCTAGATCCCCTGATCTGACCATACCGGACTTTTTTCTGTGGGAATATTTAAAGGACAAAGTTTATGCGGGTGATCCTCAAACAATAGATGATTTGAAAATCGCAATTACCCAAAGGGTACAAGAAATCACTCCCAGCATGTTAAAATGCATTTCGAAAAACATGCGCAAACGAGTTCAGCTCTGTCTCCAAGAAAGGGATGGACATTTTGAACATTTGTTATAAATATAAGTTCAGTATTTTTTCCTTATTTATGTTAAAAGTGCTTTTTATCATTGGAATAAAAATAATTCTTTTAAATTCTGTTGTTTTTATAAAATAAATTCACAAATCATCAGTACGGGAACTTTCAGGACACCCTGTAGAATAAATTCTGGTCAATAATATAGTAAAATGATATTTATTTCAATAGTTTCTTTGAATCTATTTAGATGATTTTAACCCTTTGCGATCCGATATCGAGTGTGTCCCAACATTCAAGAATGAGCATCATTTTGACTTTTTATTTACTTATTTTTCAAATTTAATTGTTAAAAACGCCTGCATAATGGTTAAGAGATGTATATTAATTTCAAAGAAATTCGACTTAAAAGAATTATATATATTTATTTTTCATAGCAATAAAAAAATCTTTGCATCAGGTGAATAATTTTGCATCTACTTAATTTTCGGACTGCAAAGGCTTAAACGAAATAAGGTTTATTAATAAATACTATTAAGGCAACAATTAAAGAACGGAGATAGTTTCCTAGAAAATATGCTCTTCATTACGAAAAAGATAATTGCATATTTTTAACGATGACAATTTCAGTGTTAGATAAATAAACATTAAAATAATAATTACACGCTATACGTGGGCTTTTTTTGTTTAAATTTATAAACAAATTTAAAGAATATTCTAACCTTTAATCAGTAACATCTTAAAATATTATTTTCATATCTTTATAGTTTCTTAGAACCTATATGGCTGATTTTAAATGAAATAAATTTTAATAATGAATATTATTATAGCAAGGAATAAAGAACGGAGTTTCCTAGAAAATGTGCTCTTCATTAAGAAAAAGAGAATGGTTCATTTTCATGATTAAGATGTTAGTGCCATTTAAATAAATATTATTAAAATAAAAATCATTTGCTTTATGTGTTTTTAAACATTTGAAAACAAATTTAGAGAAGATTCGATTTAGTTATTAAAATCATAGAATGACATTATTTTCATGATTTTGTAGATTTTTACAATCTATATAGAGGATTTTAAATGGAAAAAATTAATAGTGAATAGAACGGATATAGTTTCTTAGAAAATATATTCTTCATTACGAAAAAGAGAATCGTACATTTTCCATGATAACAATTTCAGTGTTATTTAAATAAATATATTTTTTAAATAATAATTATTTACTTTACCTGTTTTAAAATTGGTAGAAAATTTATAGGCAAATTTTAAAAAAAAGATTCGAATTTCTAGTTAGTAACATCGTAAAATTTTATTAGTTTCATAACTTAGTAGTTTTTTAGAGTTTAGAGGATTTTAAAATGAAATAAATCATTAAAAACTAAGAGGATAGTATATTTTTCATAATTACAATTTCAGCTCTATTTAAATAAATTTTAAAATAATCTAAGAAATCACTATTATTTTTTGTATAAAATTTATACAAAAATTAAAAGAAAATTCAAAATTCTAATTAGTAACATCGTTAAATATTATTTTCGTGACTTTATAATTTCTTAAAATCTATATAGATGTCTTAAAATGAAATAAATTTTTATAATGAATATCATTAAGGAAAAGAATAAAAAACAGATAGTTTCCTAGAAAACATGCTCTTCATTACAAGAAAAAGAGAATCGTACATTTTTCATGATCACAATTTCAGTGTTATATAAATAAATATTATTATAATACTAATCATTTACTTTTTGTGTTTTTAAATTTCTTGAAAATTTAAAAGCAAATTTAAAAGACTCCATTCAGTAACATCTTAAAGCTATATTATTTTCCTGATTTTGTAGAAATGTTTTTTTAAGAAATTATATAGATAAGATTTTAAATATAGTAATGCTTAATAATTAATACCAACGTTCCATGAAATATTACCATCATAACATGATATCGTTTTTGGACTGATTCGTTTGTCTCAAAATTATTTTTCAAAAAAGTTTTATTTTTAGCAACAATTAATTGCACACTCAAAATAAATATATTTAAGACGTTCTCAAAGTGCACGTGTATTAGTTTTTTTTATTTTATAAAATGAAAAATACTGCGGTAAAAATTATTTTACTAAATTAGAAAAGAAAACAAAATTTGCGTGACTTTTTTAAATGCTAAAAAGGTACAAAATAAGTTTTTTTTCAATATGAATTCATTAATTATTATTTCAAAATATTAACATTTTGATTAATTTTTTTATGAAAAATTTTAAAAACACTCTAAAAAATGAGCATCTGTTACCAAGATAATAATTATATGCTTAAATTTGTAGCTTTAGTTACATCGATCGATTCTCTCAAGTATATTAAGTAATTTTTGAGCTAAGCAATTTACGGATAGGTTATAAATACATAGGGTGAAATATTTGTTTAGATGAGAGAGTATTAAAATAAAATAATTTCAATCGTAATGTGATGCTTGAAAATAATTTAAAGAATAATGAATATCACGCTAGACAGAAGAGTTTTAAATGAAATAAAATAGAATCAATATTTCAGGTCAACGTTTAGCCGATCTTCAAACGTGGCTAAGTGTGAATAATTCTGAAATATTAAAACCTATTTTAGTTAGTAGGAATAATAACTGAGGTAGAAAATTTGAGTGTTTCAGAATGAAAATAAACGTTGCATAACAAAATATTTATGCCCTTTTCACCGTATAAATTAAATACTTTAATATTAAACCCTTAAATTTGGTATCGATTGTAGTTCGTATGTCGTATATCCCCTTTTTAAAAATATTAAACTAAAATACGTTACTACCAGACATTATAGTTCGATAACAAAAATTACGTAGAACCCAAGAAAAAATTATAAATCTTTCAATGCCAATTAATTTAATGAATATAGTATCTTTAAAAATCCAAAAATATTATCTAATTATATGAACTCGGGTTCATTTTAGTTCTGTTGTTGCTAATGGCACTTGCCATGGACAAGCGCGCTGATGGTAATCAGCGATTTTAAGCCGAATGAGCGCCTCTTTCAAATAGCGCCAACTAAGGCCAAGAGTACAAATTAGCTACACACTCATCACATTCGCTCGTACAGCCCCTTTTTACAGGCGGGGGGAATATTCACTCACCTCACAGATCATTCATTAGAAAGAAAAATCATTCATTAATCGGGACTCGAACCTGGGGTGCCCAGATAATGAGGAGGACGTACTACCTCTATGCCAGTACGTCCCGTTTCTTTGGGGCGGGCCTCCTATTTTTTAACAGAGGTCAGATCACTAAGATGATATCTGAACTGAAATTCCTCCTTTCCAAAATTCTACACCACACCACGAATGGATTTTTGGCTCCCGATAGATTTAACCTGCTTACAACATGGTTCTTCGATGTAATCGAGATCAATCGAATCTGAAACCTTCCATTTCTAAACCTGAAACCTTATCTTCAGGCCACCACATCATATTTAAATAGAGTAGAAAATTACACAGTTTAAAGGATTTAATATTAATGAAATACATGGAATTGTAATTAAATGACAGAAAAGTGTATATGACATATAAATGAGAAATGTGCAAACTCATGTAAAAAATGGGCTTTCAATTTTTTTTGCATGAGTTTCTTTTGCAGTTTGCTTTTACATTGAAAATTCGCGAAAGTAAATTTCCATCTCCAATTTTCCAAAAATACTGAACACGGAAATCGTTTTCAGCATCTTTCCAAACTTAAAAGAACCCCTTCTCTCCTCTCTCTTTTAAATCAGCGAACGGCATAACCTCCGATTGAAACAGCTTGACGATTTCAAATAGGTGTCTACAGCCCCTCTCCTTAGATCTAAAGGGGATGAAAGTCTTTAATCACTCACTTGTCACCACCCATCTTTTATGAACATCCCCATCCTTCTCACCCCTCAAGAATTTCAAGCACTCGTTCCATCAGAAAAAAATATTAACAAGAAAAAGAAGCATATTTCGAAAGAATCCAAAAAGCTTTTTAGAGGGGTGGAAACGCCTGAAATTGCGGAATGTAAAACAACCTGTCAATTACACTTACAGCCCTCATTCCCCTTCTCTACCCTTAAAACTCTGTCAGGACGTACCCCACTCGTCAAGGGAACTGTAGTGCATACAAAAAATGAATAAAAATTTGGGGAAGGTCCACGATTTCTATACCAATTATGTCCCGCAAATTCTAAGGCCAGTCATATCGGGGAGTGAATCACGTGCGGCGCTGAAGGATTGGAGGTACCGGTGCACGTTGGGGCCCCCTCAGGGAAGTATTAGATGGGGCCCACTCACACTGAAGTAATTTTCATCTCGCATTTTGTCCCTGGAGCAATGTCACTTCGTTACATCGAAGGCGTAGTGTGGAAGACTCATCAAGTGCTTTTCTGCTGCAGCCAGAGATGCGCTGTCCAACCTACGTTCAGCGAAAATGACAGCGAGTAGGTTGACAAGCTTGAGGAATACAAGTGGTGTTGGAAAGTAGCCATGAACCTGGAAGTTCCTCTGTTCTCGTTAAGTTTGTTTTCTTCTCAATCTGAAGTATTGATTAGACCAGCTTGAATCATGATGTTAAGTGTCTCCCGAAGGTCATTCTTTTGAAAGGAATTGATCGATGATCATCAGTGTTTTTTTTTCTTTCGTTTAATTGGTTCAAGGTTGTTAAACTGGCGAACTTATAATTCGATTTTGAAATGTAAGAGAGTTTCATTTGTTTCTTTACTTGAATGCGTGGGTTTGTTTACGGATTTCTTTATTATAAAGTGTTGAGTTAGTTATCAGGTAAAAGGATCTTTTTTCTGATGCCTATTTTTTACGAGTGTTTTTATGCTAGTTTGCTTTTAAATAAGCATAGAATACTTTATTCTTCTTGGTTATTTGTTCTTCACAAAATTGACATTTTTAGTCTTTGTTTATATCTATCATTGGCACAAGAGGGTTATAATACTTAATATATATTTAATAAACGCTTCTCTAAAATATTTGTTTTGGAAAATTTCAATTAATAAATCTTTAGTATGAAAAACTTTAAAAAAATGCATTTCAGTTAAGTAACCAAACAAATATTAATGTTCGTTATGATAATAATGTATTTATGCAATTGAAATAACGAATTTAAACAATTTATGACAAGTACTGCTTAGTATAAAGTCATTTTTAAATAATTTCAAAAATTAATAATTGTTTCAGTTTTTCAACCTAATAATGTGTTAATCATTCCTTTTAAATCAATGTTCGCATTTTATTAACTTCATCAAAACGCATAAAGTTGTTTTGTTCACATGTTATGACACTTGACGAAACAAATATGAGATAATATATTTTGATGAGTATAATAGAGTGGTCATGATATTCTATTATAATACAATCGATGAAAATTATATTTTTTGGTAATTTATTTATTTTTTGTAAGGTTAAGATTTATTTATTTCTCGACAAGGTTCGCAATTCCCGCTTTAATAATCTCCCAGAAATGCAAAACTTGAAAGATATTTGGTCTAAAATTTTATTGGCATAAATTTGTTTATGAAACCATACCGGACTTCATTCATTTAATTCATTGTGGTTATTAGTTATCGTTTTAATTTGCTCATAGATGGACAGAAATACAGATGGAATTCCCCTTATCAGATCCCGTCCATAATTCTGCACACAATTATAGCGTGTTTTTAACGTGCAAAGATCGCATGCCAAAATTCAGTTGGCATACTTCTGTTTGGTACTTTTCCGTTGGATCAGGGAGCAATTTTTCCGCGATTCAGCGAAAAATCGCCAAATAATATAGAGTTCCGCCAAATTTCTTACAGCAATTTTAATGCGAAAAATTGCCAAATAATGTATATTTCCACCAAATTTCTTTGGTGATTTTTTGCTGTCATCTGGCTAATGGAAATATATCTTCTGTTTTTAGTTTCTCATATAGATAATTCAGAAAATCATAATAATCGTTAAAAAAATTGAATCCAAGATTTTGAAGAATCTTCACGTTATAGACTTTGCTGAATTTTAAAAATATATTTATGGAAAATGTCCATGTGATTGTGACAAAGATAACTCAAAAACGCTTTGAGTTAGATGGTTGAAATTTGGTAAAAATTTTTTATTCTAAATTTTCAGATTTCTGCCAAATTTAGAATAGAATCTATTCAAAGGAAGTCTGTCTGCCCACTGTTCGAATATAAGTAAATATGTAAAACATGATAATTTCAAAATGAAGATAAATAGATAAAATTTGATGCCCTTAATCAATATTTAAAAGAAAGAAGCCTGTCAGAATTTTGAACCAAATCAAATATAAATTTGCTGTCTGTCGGTCTGTACTGTCAGAAACCTAAAAACACGGTGATTCCAAACACAAAGTCTTAAATATATCATATTTGGTAGGATATTTTGCAACTAAAAGTGGAATTTTGGGTTAAATTTTTATTTTAATCTATTGAGTTAAACATGTTTAAAGTACAAATTCGATTTTTGGATACGATTACCTGCATGCCATGGATTAATCGCAAAATATAAAACGGGATATTCGGTAAAAGTGCTAAATGCATGCCAAAAGTTTATATTTCGTAGCTATTGTTCTCCAATACCATGCAATACTTTCTCTCATATGGCCCATTAATTAGAGATTGTACGAGAACGTTAAGAGGAGATATCGCCCCTTGATTAGAGAATATCCCCTTCTTATATTTAAATATAAAGTACGCAGAGAGGTGTAATTCCAATATAACTTTTTCAACTTTCAGAATATTCGATACAAAGTTAAGTGAAGGTCTCGTTTGCAACTTTTTGGCCATCTCAGTGATTTTTTTCTATGTATGGAGGGACAAAACCCTCGTTTGTATGGGGGATGGTATAAAAACGGGGGAGGAGGGGTTTATTTCCCTGAGGGAAGGTACGAAAGGGAGGGTGAAAGGCAACACCGATAATGAAACAACACACCCCATTTTAAATTACCAGCTTTGCCCCAACAACATATCCCTCTTTAGCCACTGTTACATTGTATGAGGGATTCGGGGACAGATTATTTCCCCTCTTTTGTTCATGAAAGGTATTAGCAGAACAGGGAAAAAAAACCTAACTCGAATTTGAAATTAGCTTTAACAGAGCTTTTACACTTTACTTGATGACTGTTACTGGAAGCCATAGCAAAAAAAGTTTCCGATTTTTTTAAATGTATTTTTTGTTTTATTTTATTTTTCAGAATTTATTCAGGCTGTATGCCTAGAAGTTTAAAGAGCTGAAGCAGTAATTGTGCTTCGATTTCGAATTTATGCTTAGATTTCAAAGGAAAAATTACTGCACATTATATTTTTGCTTTTGTAATCTGATTCTTCAATAAATAATTAGTTCTTTAATAATAATTTATGAGCGAAGGCTTTCAGTTTTAAACTTATAGCTAATTAAGTTGAGCTATATTGAGTTATATTATGAATGTTCTCTAAGATAAATTGTTTAGCATACAACTAATGGATTAAACAAATAAATATTGACAGATATTTGATGGACTCATCAGATGGAAAGTAACATGTAATCAATAAACTGAAGAATAATTATAAAATAAGTCATTAATCAATAGATATGTCATTGGTGAAAGACATCAAACATGATTAAAATGAATTATGGAGAATATTCCCTGAGTTGATAATTAAATATTAGTATCAATTGAAACAAAAATTACATTAAAACTGAAAGCCATTAACCTAAAATGAATGAACTAATTATTAATCTAAATCAATAAAAACTTTGTATGATGACTGGAATGATGAAAATTTCCGAATTTCATACGCTGGAAAACTAAAAGTTAAGAAATTAAAATAGTTATTTAAGAGATATAACCGAATCTGGAGAGACTTTTAGCAGAGGTAAATGTTAGTAAATATTAATCTTCAGTAAATAAATAGGGGGAATATCATGGGAAAGCAAACTTAAGGGAGTCTTACCAAGTAACAATTTTATTTACTCACAATTCTTAATGGTTCTAAGAGAGGGATAAAGCATTTTCTATTAATGTTTTCCTGTTTCAGAGAAATTATAACTCGATTCATTTATTTGTGGTATTCTGGTTTGGTGATAAACTAACAAAATATGCATTAATTATAGGAATAAATTTTCAATTAAACTATGTTTCACATTGTTTTCCCTTCATCTTCTATATTGAACAGCAAATTTAACAAGACGAGGTTTACGTATTTTATATCAAATTGTATATCCAGGTATCTTTTTACTACAAACCAATGGATATGTCAAGAGTAGAAGCTATTAATATTATAGAAAATACAGAAAAGTGTTTATCGTACAAGAAGTGTGTGAAAAAAACTATTTAGAAGATTTAATAACTTTTGTCGCTTGAGAATATCCTGAATACGAATTTTTTTTATGACAATGATAACAGTTAAACAATAAATAAGTCAGAACATCACCCGTATATGTTGAATCTCTTTTTATAGTATAATAATGGAAGGTATGGTTTTTTTAAAAAAGGAAATGAAATTAAATAGAAAATAATATGAAAATAGAATTAATATAATTAAAAACTAATTGATTTTAATTAAAAAAATATATGAAAAAAATTTCCCAATTGAACAAGGATTTTTTTATTAAGGAAAAAAACTAAAATTTCAATCAATTTATAATTAAACATCGAACAAATTTTGAAACAAAAAAATCTTAGCATTTATTACACAGAAAGATTATATGGCAAATTTGATAGCTATACTCAAGTAATCTGTTCTTTTGTGAATTTTATATACGTTTCTTTATAACACATGTCACTACTTATAAAGATTACTCCAATTTATAAAAGTTATATTACTAAAATTATTAATGAACTTTCTATAAAAATAGGATTTTAGACCATATATTTTATCATTGTAACAATGCTTTTAATGAATGCTATGTTTCGCACAAATTTTTGCTATACTAAAAACCTTTTTCTATAACTATAAAAGCAAAATTTATATACAATCCTACGCATGAGAAAACCTAGTTTATTCTACTTCCAAACTCCAAATAAGGGCTGAAAAAAGAATAATATATATTCAAAGTAAAAGACTGAAAAAATACCTAACAATGAAATTCCACTGTATTCCGTTTCACTCGGAACATTTTTGTTTGAATTTATGTTTAGAAAGATTTTTTTCCCAAATATAACAGAACAAACATGTCGTTTCAATTTTGTATATACAGTAGCTGGTTTCAAACAAAAGTCAAAAAGTTTGTAAATCTCAGAGTTCACTTACTGCTGAAAAATATGTACCCATTGCCTTCAAATATTTGTATACACGTGTATCTACTATCTCTTTAAAGATGTATAGAAAGCTGCGATTGAAAGAAAAAAAAATAAAGCACAGTATTCGGATCCAAATAAAGTCAATAGAATACAGACGAATAAATCTTTTAAATAATTATTTTCCTTACGGATGCAGAAAAAAAATCGTCTGCAAGAGAGCTCGCTGCCAGTTCTGTATCGAAACTTTCATTTTATAAACAAATCTGAAGTACGGTTCGCGTAAACGATAAAAATGCATTTGCAAACATTGGGAGCGGAATTTTCTCAAAAAATAATGAATAATTTATTATAATAAACGAGGCAAGCCGTCGTTGAAACAGAAAAATGGAGAAAATTCCGAAATGTATTTCTGTAAAATTAATTGGAATCGCAGCAAAAACAAACACATCGTCTTCTAAATTCATATTCTTTTAATCTCATTTATAAAGATGAAATTAAACAACTCCTCGAAAGGCAAGCAATTGTGATTTTCAATTAAAAATTTTTCTACATATTCTTTTTTTTATTTAATAGAATTTGTGCTTTAGAATTTTTTTGCAGTTCTTTTTTATTTTAAAAGATTAAAAGTTCTTCAGAAAAGAGCGTCTAATGCCTGAGCAGGATGCCTGATTTTGAAAGTACAACGAACTAATATAACATTTATTGAATTTTTGATGACCTTCTGAATGATTCTACATTTGTTCTAGGGAATAAAATGTATTATACCTTTCCAAAAACAAATTCAAGTAGCGTCGTATTTTAAGAGATAAAAAATAAAGATAAATTAATGAAAGACATTTTTTAATCGAAAATTTGATTTTTGTTCAGAATTTAAAAAGTTTAAATTAGAAAATAAATACACTCATCGAAAGTTTTACTTAATACGGATATTTCTTTATTCTAAAAGCTTTTTTTATTTTTATTGAAGGAATGCAAAAGTACTCGCATAAGAAACAAATAATGATATTATTCGAAGTTTAACGGACATAAGATTAAGAGCGAGAAATGAATATTTTATTTTTCTACAGAAAATAATTCCGAGTTTCCAATAAAAAATTCTGCTAATTAATACAAGAAACAACAATATTTTAAAATTACTTCACTAGGTGTGTGTTTATGATTAATGTCTTTAGAATCTCGTGATTTTTTTACAATACCTTTTATTACGATATTCTAATACATTTATTGAAAAAAAATATTGAAATATGTGACCAGCTCGGTTTCTTTAAATTGTATTTTAACTAATCCCACTGACAAAGAATTTAGATTTTTAAGAAACAGAACTCAGAGCATTGTTAGTATTTTACTATTCAAAGAATGTAATAATTGTATTAAATTCTTTGAATAACAAGCTTTCTTTGATATATATATAGATAGATAGATTGGGAAAAATGTTTAAAATGTTTTATTTTGCTTTAATATATTTAAGAAACAATGTATCATTGATAGTGATTATATAAATTTTAATAATAATGAAATTAATATATATGTGTGTTTGTATATGATGTTGGCGATCTACAGGCGAATCTAAAGTTATCAAGTTTAACGCAAGTATATTTTAGAGGATGTGAATGTGCATTTCACAGCGATTTCTTTTGAAATTTTAATTAATTAGAGATAAAGCGAATTTCGACGTTTTTTAGCCAGCATTTCCGAAAACATCAAAACAAAATTACATAATCTAATTTAAAAAAATTATCTTTTAAATAGGGCCAAATTTTTGAGGTGCATTTTTTTTCAATTCTAAAGTATTTTTTCTAAAATCCGTTTAGCATATTTTATAACAATGGATTTCAATTCTCTTGTGAAACTGAAATAATTTTCTTTGTTGCTACTAATATTTTTCCGCTCTCATGTTTTTATTGCTGATAATTAAAATATGAAGGTACGACTTATTTTTCTATATTAAGTTAGTTTCTGTAAAGTGCCTTGTTTTAATAAGATTCATGGAATTTTGTTTTAATGAAAATTAAGGTTAAAAAAGAGCCATTCAATGGTGAAGGAGTTTTTAAATAATAATTTCAAACATTACTGGATTTCTTTGTTGTATAATGTACATATATATAAAGATGTCGACGCCCTGACATAGGAGTAACGCGTCTTCCGAGGAATCTGAGCGTCCTTTTTGTTTTCGGGTCGGACATGGTTGTTCTCCAACAGTTCTATCTCTGAGATGTGTGAATGTGTCCCACCCCCCGTAAAAAGAGGCTTTGCAAGCGAATGCAATGCTTCAGTAGTTAAATCCGTATTGCAACGATCGTTGAATCTTCAGGCTGACCACACTTTCCCCTATTTTATCCCTCTTGCCGTTTCCTAGGGTCATTTGATCCTATGGATGTGATCCGAAGTTTCCTGCAAACTGTCGGTAAAATGCCCAGGCATCAAAGGACCCCTAGAAACCACAAGAGGGATAAAATTGGGGAAAGTGTGGCTAACCTGAAGATTCGACGGTCGTTGGAAGTAGGCTTAAAGTGTAATCTTGGCCCTAGTTGGCGATAAAACAAGAGACGCACCCTTGGCTTGAAATCGCTGAGCTCATCAGCGAGCTTGTCTATGGTAAGTGTCATTAGAAACAACAGCACAATATATATAAAAATACTGACTCAGATTTCGAGACATGCACAGCACAATACGGAAAATTCTGTAAACTTCAATTAAAGTATGCGCTATATATCGATAATTTGATATTCAAAAACATTTTATTGATACCAATATTAATATCAAATTATGCAGAAAATATAATTGGAAATTTCAACAACCATCAATCTTGGAGAAACAACTAGCAGCGAAAGGCGGCTAGGATTCTTATAAATCTTAGAAAGTATTTCGGAATTTTATTTAAAAAATAACGAGCAAAAGGATTTAATCTAGCTAAATATAAAAACAAAATTTCTGAAAATTACATTATTATTTTTCTACAAAAATTATATCGTTTATTTTTATTGTTATACCTTCTGTAACATAATAAATTTTTGAGATTTAAAGTTATTAGATTCTTAAAATACAAATACATAAATCTTTACGCTGTTTTGAGGCGACATTTTCTTAAAAGTTTAATAATTTTTGCTATCTTCTTATTTCTGGCAGCTGTTTTTAAATGAAAAATATTGTAATTTTGTAATATAATTATACAATTCATTAATATAAAAAGTGAAAATAAATGGCCATAATATATTCTCAGATCTAAATAATTTGTAGTGATACATTTAATATATTATGTTTGCGATATCGGATGACTATTAAAAACTAAAAGTGACATAATGAATTAACTTCACACATGTTATGGATACATATGTACCAACAGCTCGTCAACTGTGTCAAATTTCATTTTGGTTGTCAAAATTCCTTAATGCTTTTGAATTACATAAGTTTTCTATTGGAGACCGTTTTTTTACTCAGCTAAAACATCGACGGGATGATTCGTGTGTATCGTTTTATGAAGTATACAAAAAGAAGTACTGAAATTTTCAAAGAAGTTTGTAATTACCAAATTGAAGTATATTGTTCAAAGTAGATTAAATCAAGCTTAATAATTTGTGTCCTTTGCGTATAAATAGCATATTTCTACTAAATCTTGGAAATTCCTGATCCTATATTACAGGCACTAACCCCATAAAAACATCTGCATAATGAAGACAATTTTTATTTGAACCAGACAAATAAAGTAAGTGCATCGTTTGGGACATAAAATCTTAAGACTTTCAGGTTATGAAGCTGAGGTACTATCTCAACCACAATGAAATTAAATCCTGAGATTTAATTTAACGTAAATATAATATTAATAGTGTTAAACAATATCAATAAAAATAATTAAATACCAAAGAAATAGAGATATTTAACATAGTTTTATAAATAACAGAAGATGATAATGAATAAACATTTTGTTTCCAGGCAAAATAAAAGAAAGTAGCAAATTATTTTTGATACCAAATTTTTAATAAAAATTATCTAATTAAAAGTATCATTTTTTAATATTTTATTATTTTAAGAATATTATTTTTGATGTCATTTATACGGCAAGAATAAATTTGCTAATTATTTATAAAATTACAGAAAATGAATGGAAAAAAAAGGCAAAAATTGCAGTCCTGTGAAATACGAGGCTAGTATAAACATAAATTTTCTTTCTTTCTTATAATATAAATTATTTATTAAATAAGTAAATATTAATAAATTAGTAATTCCTTCTTGCCTTCAAAAGTGAAAGTGAATTTTTTTAAATAAATTAATATATTATTTGCAATTAATTGAAAATATTCTTGTTAAAAACACGCTTTAAAGCTTCTTGAAGATTTTAAGAGATAATTATTTTTCTTTCATTATTTACTAATAATAATTACATGATTAATTGTAAATTTAAAGTATTAAAGTAATACTAATATAGAGATAGTTGAATAGTATAAATTTTTATTCACTGAAATAAGGATAGTTTTAGCTACATTTAACAGTGAATATTTTTAATTATATATATGAAAATAATAAATAATACATGTGTAGAATAAAACCTAATTTTATAGCAAATAAATGAATAAATAAACGACAAAACATTCAAATTCGTAAATATTTATCTGTTTTTAGTTGAAACCAATGCAATAAGGCAAAAAAATTATCAAATCGTTAATTTACTGCTTTTGTTGAAAATAAAATATTTCCTCAAATTATTAGATGTTGATGAATTTAGATTATAAATATTTAAATCAAATTATTTTTTTTATAAATATGCTTTCTGAGCAAATATTTTTTATATGGTGGATTCTTATAAGCTTTTATATCCTACAAAAGAATATTAATTGATGACAAACACTCAAAGAATTGAAAAATGAATTTTTTAAGATAAAATATAAAATTACGAAAACAAAACGAGTTTTATATCGATAAATATGTCCCTTGATGAATCTCTGTATCCATAAAAATAATTGACTTTTAAGTTTAACAAATTAGACTTATTACCGTAATATTTTTACTGTAATTGTCCGTTCATCTAATTAATTTACTATTCATTAAATTATTGGAAAACGATGTATTATTTGATAAAACCTTTCATCATTAACAATTTTGATCATGTTGGACGAAAAACTAATTATTGGTTTCGAAATTAAATGCAGTTTTTGAATAATTGCTTTATTTCGTTATTGAAAAAATTAAAATTGATATAATTTTAAGTAAAAGATGTTTTACCCCAATTAATTTTTTCCGGTTTGATAAAAAGCGTATCGTTATTACTTTCCTCATTAATTCAAGATTATTTTAATATCTTTAGTTTCACCTAGGAAGGAGAGAAATAAACAAATAAGGTAAATAAATACTTTATTGATATGCTTAAAATTAAATTTCTGTTGTTTTTTCTCTGGAAATATCTTAAATTATAAGAAATTATTATAAATATTACAAATCATAAAATTAACTTTTTGAAATCAACAACTGGGTAGCGCTACTAATACCGGATCAAAATTTAACTAAACAATTAACTGAAAATATCAAAAAATTGATTATCATTTTATTCAATAAATATATAGAAAAGCAATATTCTAGAATATTATTAAGTGCTTGCCAATGCAATTATAAAACCCATTATTACAGCATAAAACAAGCGAAAGTGAATAAAAGGATTTTTTGTCTTTAAACAACCATAAATAAATGTTTTCAATATCTAAATTTAGAAATATTGAGATTACTTCGCAAATCCTTTTATATGTAGATATGAAGTAATTTGTTATGCACTATAAAAAAGATTTTAGGGATAGGATAAAATTATTACATATTAATATTTGAAATTATTTCTTAGTAATTTCTTCGTATTATTATTTAAAAAGAAATTCAATTTTTTCCCCTTTTATGATGTGATCCTAATGTTATTAGAAACTTAGAAATTTTTCACTACAATGTAAACATTTATAATATATAATTGTATTTCTTGCTTTAGATTAATGTTTTACAAAATTAAAAGTTTATTGTCTTCAATGCTTATAACCAATATATAGTAGTAAAATTGGATCTTTTCAATAATTTTTCCCTATTTTTTTGTTGACTGCATTTTAATTTTTTTTTCAACAGCAGCAAAGACACACACACACACACACACACAAAAAAAACTAATTCTCATTTGGCCAACTATTAGAGACCAGAACATTGTTCTTGCCGATAAAAAAAAATGTGGAGCGATTGAATTTTTTGTGATGGAAAATCACGTACCATTGATTGTCATCACTAAAAAAAACATACTCTTTTAAGATTTCTAATTCTTTAAATTCTATTTTTTGTATCCAAAATTAAATTTGAATAAATTCCTTTCATAGATTTGCTAACATATAAGGGGGTAGCATTTACTATCATCGGATAAAATAATAATTCTATCCTGCTACATATATTGCCCACAACATCCGGCAACCAATGTAAAAGCAGAATAGCAACTCACTAAAAACCTGCCAAACTCTTTTACGATTTTCAATTCTTCAAATTCTTATTTTTTAACAAAATTAAATTTAAAATGAAGTTCCTTTCATAGATTTGATACATATAAGGAGGTAGCATTTGCTAAAATAAATAATAATTCCATCCTGCAACATATATTATCCACAGATTCTGGCAACCAATATAAAAGCAGAATAATGGCTCACTAAAAAATTGCTGTACCATTTTACGATTTCAAATTCTATTTTTTGTATACAAAATTAAATTTAAACTAAAATTTCTTTCATCGATTTCCTTACATAATAGGAGGTAGCATTTGCTAGTATCAAGTAAAATAAAAATTCCATCTTGCAACATATAAGGCCCGCAACATCCGGCAACCAATATAAAAGCAGAACAGTAGTTCACTAAAATCCTGCAATGCTCTTTTACGATTTTTATTTCTTCAAATTGTATGTTTAGTACAAAATTAAATTTAAAATGAAATTCCTTTCATCTATTTGTTTACATATAAGAGGGATAGCCTTCACCAGCATTCGGTAAAATAATAATTCCATCCTGCTACATATATTGCCTACAATATCCGGCAACCAATATAAAAGCAGAATAGCAGCTCACTAAAAACCTGCTATACCCTTTTACGATTTTTAATTCTTTAAATAATATTTTTCGTACAAAATTAAATTTAAGATGAAATTCCTTTTATCGATTTGCTTACATTTAAAGGGGTATAGCATTTACTAGCATCCTTTAAAATAATACTTTCATCCTGCAACATAATATTGCCCACAGAATCCGGCAATCAATATAAAAGCAGAATAGCGGCTTACTAAAAACCTGCCATACTCATTTGAGATTTTTAATTCTTTATATTCTATTTTTATTACAAAATTAAATTTAAACTAAAAAATCTTTTCATCGATTTCCCCACATATAAGGGGGGAGGTAGCATTTACTAGCATCCGGTACATTAATAATTCCCCCTCTATTGCCCACAACATCCGGCAAACAATATAAAAGGAGAATAGCAGCTCACTAAAAATCTGTCATACCATTTTACGATTTTTAATTCTTTAAAATCCTATTTTTCGTACAAAATTAAATTTAAAATGAAATTCCTTCCATAGATTTGCTAACATATAAGAAGGATAGCATTTACCAGCATCCGGTAAAATAATAATCCCATCCTGCAACATAATGTTGCCCATAACATCCGGCAACCAATATAAAAGCAGAATAGCGGCTCACTAAAAATTCAATTCCAGTACAATGCATAATTCAAGCCGATAGCGTTTTGACCTTTTAGTAACCGGCTTTACGATCTGCAAGGTGAAATTAATTTGCCAGTGTTACTCATCTGTTTGATGACTTTTTCCTTTCCAGTAAAACAAAAGGAAAGCTGTTCGCGCTCCATCCCTGGAGTGTCCTGAACAGTGACATAGTAAAACAGACATAAATGCGACCGTGGAACTATTATTCGGGACGTAAAATTAATTTTACTGGCTGAAATAAAATAGCCGCACAGGGTTTTAAGAGTGCTCATATTTTCTGGAGTGCGTCGGAGAGATTTACAGCATGAAACAACAGCATGTTCCAGTATGAATCAGGTGGTTAAAAAAGCTCTTATGGGAATATGAACGAGAAAGAATATTTTGGAATATACCCTTCTTTTAGTTTGAAGTATATGAAAATAATTAATTGTAAAAATAAAAAATAAATCGATTGGTGAATTATCGCCAGTATTGATGATTTAGACCTTCCCAAATCGGAATTTTTTTTTTTTGGAATAATGTTTTTATGCAGATGAGCATGGTAACACACAAATGAAACAAGATAAACAGATGAAATATAGAATAGATGAAACTTACAATTTCATATTTGTGGGAGTCTCAACACAAAAAATCACTAGAATAAGTTAGTTTCAGCATTGAAGAATGCGCAGCTGATATTAAAATAAATATGTATACAACCCCTGTAAGTAAATTTGATTTAAGTGAGCTAAAAATGGATGTACTACTAAATAAAATGAAAAATTTCATCTGACTTTTGGGTTTATATATGGTAATCTATTAATTGAAGGCAATAATACCATGCCATTTTTTATTGCTTACTTTTGATGCAAATTTTTTATTGCTTACTTTTGATGCAAAATTTTGATGCAAATTTTTTATTATACATACATCATTCGCTATGCTTTTACATCTCACATCATGCTGAAATCTGAATTTAGAAATATTTTTAATTGTTTTATTTTATCCAGCCTCAAAAATCTCAAAATTATAGATATTACTATTTAATACTAATTAATTTCTTAATTTTTTTTTCAATTCTACCCTTATTAACTTTATTCTAAAATATTGTCTCGTGTTCTGATTCAACTCCACCTTTTTTTATATAATTAATTTAACAAAATTATGTAAAAATGTTGAAATCAGCAATTTACACGCTGTAAGTTAAGAGATAAAAGCTTGTCCATTTAAACAAATTCTTTTAACAGATAACTAGATTTCCCTTTCAGGAATCGACACGTGTACTGAAATCCCTATCAGAATCTCATGGTATAAAAGGACGGGGATAAATATTTCTGATCTTTCACAATCTTTTCTGTATTCGATCTTGTGTGGTGATCTAGATGTATGTTGTCACCGATATGTTGTTTGCACATAAATTATACTTCCAGTTTTGGAATAATTTGAGTAATTGTGTAAATTGGAAATTGTCATTTCACTTCGGTCAGGAAACTGCCCAAAATATTTGTTTTACATTATATATATATATATATATATATATATATATATATATATATATATATATATATATATAAATCAAAAGACAGAAGTAACATGAGAAATAAAAAATACAAAAGGAAAAATAGTAAAGAACCTAAAGAAATCCAAATTCAAAAAAAATCAAAAGAAAAAAAAAAGAAAAAAGAAAGAAATCTAGCCTGATGACTTTCCCAAGGGTCACCATTAGGCAGGGATTCCAATAAAATGAGGAATTTCTTTCTATAAAGAGTTATACTATTGTCTAAAAAACTCTTCAGTAACCCGAAAACCTCCACGTTTCAAAGTACAACAGAAGCATCATATTTTAAGGATATAAAAACAAATGACAGTTTGGAAAAAGGACAATAATTGACAAGACTCACAATATTAAAATTCTAGGAAGAAGAAATAAAATAAAACACTATACGCAAACACATATTAGCAAAAGAAAAAATAAGATAATAAGAAGATCAGAACATACTCTTATCCGTTAGACATCAAAATAAATAGAATTTCCCTGATACCGCTAATATGCTTCGGCATAGGGCAGAATCACCAGTGGGAATGACAGAAGGAGAAAAGCGCCTTCTATATGTAGTGATCATGGTTGAGTTTCCCTATCCAATTAAAACTTTCGACACATCAAGTGGGCGTGAATATGGTTTTTTGCTGAGTCGATTTCGGGCTTTTTTAGGTCTAAATATTTTTAATTTATCTGTGTTTAAAATCTCATGGATAATTAGCAAAAATGGGGAGGACATTTTTAATTTGTGTATCTTTCTAAGCTAATAATTAAAATGGCAATTCGTAATTTATCTCTTATAAAATTGTTTCTTTATATATATATATATATATATATATA
>JAOUZG010036556.1:3243353-3254173 GCA_026289955.1 Argiope argentata | reverse complement strand
TCAATCAGAAAGCACGACATTGAAATAATGAGATAAATTTGGAGCATTTTAAAATGCAGTATATACTGAACACAGAAGAAATATATTATTTAAATGATGCAATTTGAAGGGAAGAATAATTAAATAAATGGTCTTACATTCTTTCTTTATTACTTGAAGATAAAAAAAAAACACCCTCAAAATATTTTACTAAATAGACTCTTTGCTAATGCGAAAAATTCTTCTGTAGAAGAAACAAAACACATTTCTTCTACGTGCATATATCGCATATCATCTATCTCATTTCTCTTCTTATACTTATTTCCATACATCCCCTCCCCCCATAAAAGTAATAGCCATAGACATTTTCCCCAGCTTATTATGCACACCCCCGTTTTCTTTCTCTGTCAACTTAAAATGTAGTAACCGTTTCGAACAAAATAAAAATCTAAATTTATTACACGGGTGTAAACGCAGAATGGAGTAGTAAAAAAAAATCAGAACGTGGAGGAGAAAATCTACTTAAAAGGCTTCCGTTGCTAAGTGTTTTTCTACATTTTAACTTGTGTGGAAAAAATAACGCATAAAGGGGTGGGAGAAAAGATCTAGTGTATAGCCTTTAAAGCAGTTTTCGAATAAAGGCCCCAGGAAACCGAATTGAATTCTCAGTGGTCTTGTCTGACCGTATAAAGTTTAATGGTACGGAAGCAATAACGAGCGTTGCTATTGGTGGAAGTCAACAACCAATAAGGGCAGTCGTAACTGGATAATGTATACAGATTTATTAGACACTGGTGGTACGTGCAATAGAATGTTAACGAATTGGCTACAAAGTGCTAACATCGCCTGCCGTTGGGTCGCTGATAGATCACATGCTAAATGGCTTAACTACAGATTGGGACAAATGAATGGATATAAAGTAACAGCACAATTCTTACTAAATGATTCCAAATCTATATCTGTAAACATATATTGAGACATATGTTCTCAATTATGTATTGTTAATTCAGTAAAACAATCCACAATTTCCATTATTTTTTTATTACTGATAGATTACCCGCTAAATGGCTTAACTACTAATTGGGACAATTATACGGATTCAAAGTAACAGAGCAATTCTTATTAAATATTCGCAAATATATATATATGGAAGATATATCTCAAATATATATATGGAAGATATTTCTCAAATAGATAAATGGAAGATATATCTCAAATATATATATTAAGAACGTATATTGAAATATATATTCGGAATTATATCTTGTAAATTATATTTAAAATCCAATATTCCCATGACTTTTTTTTATTATTGGTAGATTACTTTTTAAATGGCTTAGCTACGGATTGGAACAATTTTACGAATGCAAAGTAACAGCACAATTTTTACTAAATGTTCAAAATATATTGTAAACATATATTGAGTTATATGTTCTCAATTATATATTGTAAATTCAATAAAAAATCAAATATTTTAATTAATTTTTTATTGTTATTATTGATAGATTGCTTGCTAAATGGTTTAACTATAGATTGGAAAAATTGAATGGATACAAAGTAACAGCACAATTCCTACAAAATATTTCCAAATATCTATCAAGAAACCTATATTGAAATATATATTCTCAATTATATATTGTAAATTCAATAAAACCATCCAATATTTCCATTAATTTTTTTTTAATTATTGATAGATTAGTCACTTAAGGGTTTAACTATAATTGATAGGAATTATTTAATACCAAGTGCAAAGTACAATTATTTCGCTTACTGAGTCTAACGAGTGATTTGCATAAAGTACAAAAAAAAAATTGTTTAAGAAAACCCGACTTTCAACAAGAGCAACGCTTCGCAGAACGAATGGTTATGTGATATCATTACATCGTATTTAAGAATGACTCGCATCTAATAATAATAAATTACTTATGTATTTGAATATTTCTTTTATATAAAATGAATTTTACATCGATATAGAATAGATATAGAAAACCTTGTTTTTGTTAATAAGTGTTTTGAATTATGAAAGAATTACCCTTAGTATATAAAATTCCCCGATATCTGTTAAATTCAAACGAAATTTTCTAAAATTCATATCTGCCAACCACAATTTATGATGAAGCTTAAAGTTTCGATCATTTATTCAAGTTATATCAAGTATCCATTACATCTCACAATATTACTTATACTTAGATTATTATTTTTTTTGGGGGGGGGCGTTAGAAATTCGCTTGTAATTAATGTCAACAAAACAAAACAAATCTTTGAGATAAATAAATTATTTATTTCGTGCCAAAACATTTGTAATTTTCTTACCGTTGTTTAAATTATTATTTGCTTGAATTTTCTCCTCTATCTAAAAAGATAAAATGAACTCCCCAACGGTGATTCGCAATAAAGCCTTTACTTTTTTAATTAGTATAAATTATTGCCATTGATTTTTCTATTTGATTTTTACATTATTACAATTAGGATATCATATGTGATTCTTATTTCCTGATCCAATTCCCACTTTTATTTAATTATTTTTTAACACGCTCTCCAGAAAACTGAGGAATTTTGATTTGCTACAATGAGAATGAAAGGATAAAATTCTTAATGAATGCAGCATTTTTTTAAAGATACATAAGATTTCCTTTCTTAAGAAGAAATAATAAGAAACCCTATCAAAATATCATTGTAAAATCATCGAAGGGAAATTTTCTGTGGTTTTGCTCTTGTATTGCCATATAGAAAGAATTCATTTTATCATCGCCTCTATACTGCACATAATTTTCTCCTCTGCAAAATCTTTTGAAATTAAAATTTCAACACATTTTTTTTCTTTTCATTGTTTTTTTGTTTTAAATTGATGTATAATTTAATTACTTATAAATTACTATACATGCTTTATTGATTCAATTACCTGATATTCTTTCTTATAATGCTAAAGTCATAACTGAGTAAAGGTGTTTTTTTTAAGTTTTCATAAAAGATTTTTTTCTTGAAATACGATCATTAAATAAGTATGTATGAATAAACAATCAACTTAATATCAGTTTTATTTTTAAATCTATATGTTGACTTCAATGTCAAGTTAACTATTCTTTTATTATAGAAAGCCTGAAAATCAAGAATTATAAATGCAAGTATAGATAAAAAATTTACCTGGTTATTCATTTCTCAATTTCTTTAATCAAAGACTTTATAATTGCTTCTTAAATCCTTGTTATCCTATAAGAAAGAAGAAAAATGTTGTATGTTTGTAAACTAATATTTTATTCAGGAAAAATGTAAAATAATTTTAATTTTCGAAATTTGTTTTTGATACATTTTTTAGGAAAAGTAAAAATGTAAACATTAATAAGTAAATAGTATATAAATAAATTTTCATCACATAAAACAAAATTTTACTTTGATCAATTTAAATATGAGGTGCAAAAAATGATTGGCAATGCAATGAATCTTTAATATTGTTGAATGATTTCATATTGTTTTTTATTTTGTGTCAGAACGGATAAAATAGCTGCTGTTCCTTTAAATTCAAGAGGGGTTGGCTTAGAATCTATGTAATCGGAAGGAGTAACTCTTCAATAATAATGATTCTTATAATTAATGATTCTTACAATAATAATGATTTTGCTGGATTTCTTTTGTAAAAGAAGTTCTCAGATTTCAGTATGGTTATTTAAGTAAACATCTTATTTTGAATAATATTTTTTATTAGGACAATTTTGCCGTTGACCTCATAATTTTCCGTAAGGATTAGATGACCAGAATAACATATTAGTTAAAATCTCTTCTCCAAAGTTTCGCTTTACACATATAACTCCTTCAATGGATAGAATTGCATATTAATTAATCTTTTATAACTTTACAAAACTCATGAAATTTGAAGATATATTTAAAGAAAAATAAATATTCTGCACCATTTTAACCAAAATATATGTATATGAAAATAACATTGTAATATGATGATTAATAATAAATAATAAGTGATAGAGTCCTAGTTGGCTTATTTATTATGCATAGGGGCGAAGAATAATTTAACCGAATGATAGAGTGAAATAGGTGATTTTTGGCCCTTCGGTGGCCCTTCACAGACAGCTGAGACAGCAAAAATCTACGCTCGCGGTCGACCGTTACGCCACCTGTCTCTCACACCTGGACACTGCCAAGTCAGATTACAGTGGTATATATCTCAATCAGGTTGGAATGATGGCGACTGCGGACGTATAGTCTTTAGCGACGAATCCCGCTTCCAACTGTGTCTTGTCGGTCACCGAAGACGTGTTTGGTGACACTCAGGGCAGATGAGGGATTTTGCTTTCCTTATTGCACACCACACCAGCCCTTCAGCAAGACATTATGGTCTGAGGTGTCCTTTACTTTGATAGCCGGACGCCTTTGGTCATCATTAGAGGTACAGTTACTGCACAGCGGTACGCCTTAAACATCTTAAGACCTGTTTTGCTACCGTTCATTTTACAGTACCTTCGGCTGATTTTTTAGCAGGACAATGCCACACCACATACGACACGTGTTGCTAAGAACTCTCTGCAGGCTTGTAAAACTCTTCTTTGGTCTGCCATCGAGCATGTCTGGGATATGATGTGAAGGTGATTGCGTCTTCCACGGAGTATTAATGACTTCCTTCGTTCTACAATTGGAGCAAATTTGACAGGAAATACCGGAGGAGACCATCCGGAAGCTTTATCAGTCTATGCCACACCGTGTGGCAGCTTGTATTTAGACTAGAGGCGGGTCAACACCTTATTGAACTTGCTGCTGTAACTCTGAAATAAATTATTCACTTGTTCTGAGATTTTAATCATTTTTTATTCTTTACATTGTCTTCCTATTCACCAATTTTTGTCTCAATCGGACAACTCCTTCTTAGTTCGTCGATTTTTTTGTTATAGAGTGTATTTTTCTTTTTTTAGTTCCGATTAAATTCATCAGAGATATTTATTTCATTTACAAGGAAAAGTGCTTAACAAACAATGAACAAGCAAATACTCCCAAGGAATACACTTGATACTGCATTTCTGAACGGATAACCTATTCGCATGATACGCATGATTTCTTATAGATGTAGAATTTTCTATATATATAGAGTTACTTGTTAATAGATTAAATACTGAATTGCTGCTATATATATTGCAGCAATGTGGCTCAATAACCCAGATGTTTTAAAATTTTCGTTAGATAATTCAAGAATGGACGTGAGATTCATTTAATTTGAACATACATCATCTAATTGAAACCAAGTTTTAATTTACAATTAAAATCAAATTTGAATCTACAATTGAAATCAAGTGCTAATTTAAATTTGAAATAGATTTATTGCATTTATAATTGATTACATTTATAATTGTAATCAAGTTTTAATTTATAAGTGAAACCTAATGTTAATTTACAATAGAAACCAAGTTTTAATTTACAAGAGAGATAACTATCTAAGCCTAGCTTAAATTTACAAGAGCAACCTAATTTATAATTGTTATGTATTTATATTTATATTCAAATATGTATACCTGACAAATACAAAAACACAAAATGCAGAATTATTATAACACAACAGTTAAAAAAAATAGAATAGCTACAAACAAAATTATGTACATCGTTTCTTTAAAAATAAACTACTTCACAAAGCTATTCAAAGAAATCGTAGACAATGAAGTAAGTTACTAAAAAGAATAGCTATTTTCTGATGGCAAATTTCTCCGTAACTCTCCCCCAAAAAATCAATGTTTCCAAAAAATGTCAAATAGGAGATACGAAATGTTCTCGAAATTCAAAACCACCTTCATAACCGAAAGCGAAATGGAAATGTAACCGCAAAAACTATTTTGCAATTTTTCCTTCCTCCAATTTTATTTGTATTTTTAACCAATATTTAGGATTTCCGAGAGACATAAATCCTCCATGTCGAATTTTTTTTCATTATTACTTTCTGCTCTTTGAACAGTAAGAAGAGAAAACATTTTAGAACGTCAATGCATAGAGTTTACATTTTACGCCGCCAACCGCCACCGAAAATAAATACATACTTCCTTCCCCTTTCAAATCCGAAGATTATGAATCAAACTACCCATACATTAGCCAATCAGATTTTTCTTCGCAGAACTATTCCGCAGTGAGAAAAATACCAACAAAATCGTCTGCGTTCTTTTTCCGAGATGCATGTTTTAGTTTAGAGTTGAAGTTGAAGTTCCTCTCAAACTGCTGGTTCGTCTCAAGAAATGAGGAAAAATGGGCCTTTTTGAAAGAATCAGAAAACGGAAAGAGCGGACTTACTGTAGCTATTTATTTGAATTTTGCGCAGTCTCTCCTTCAAGAACATCATTATTTAAAACGTGTAGTTCTGCTTTTCTTCTAACAGAGAAGAATTCCCACCGTCCAATTTCGATTTTTCGTTGTCCAACTACTGGATTTATTATGCGTTTTGGAGCATGTGCTCGCCATACTGAACATTTGTCAAAGGGAAAAAAAAAACAGTATGGGAGGATAGCTGCATGGTAAAGTAGTATGTTTTCGATTAGTTTAGCAGCAGAAACAAACTCATTGCGCCGTAAAAAATAGAGAAATGTTCTGCTTTTTAGAGAACTGTATGTATCATTAATACACCATTATTTTTGAAAAAAATATTATATATGCTTTAAAAGCATTTTTAAAATTTGATGTTTAAGCAAAATATATTATTAGCCTAAAAATTGTATCTAAAACATTTGGCAAGAAAAAAAATAGATACAACTTGGACATGTATTTTTCTTAATGAAAAAGTGTACACAAACCCATTCTATATTTTCCCAGATTTCTGCATTCATATTTTGCCAAATTTAAACAGAATTTGTTGTTTTCTATGAAAACATTTCTTTCCGAAAATAGGAAAAGATTTATATATTTCTTTTTTAATCATAAACAAAATATTTATTTTTTGTCTTGTGGTAAAAAAAATCCAATTGTACCTTTTGCGGTATATATTAGAAACATTCGTTTACTATATTTTTCTTAAAATGTAAACTGTACCATTGTACCATCCCGGTTTTGGATTGTCCACGAATGGGATTAATAATGTATTTGTACTTGCTCAAGTACATTGCTTGTAAAATAGAGAAAAAAATTTACAAAATCGAATTCTTCATTGCAGGCGTAAATAATTTTTTGTTTTTGCTGTTGTTATATATGGAACTTTTTCAAGCCCACTGACAGGCCTGTCAGCGATTTAAACTGATTGAATATCTCTCGTTTTTCAGTAGTGCCAACTAGGGACAAAGTACGATTTAGCTACACACAGGTCGTAGCCCTTTTTTATGGGGAGGACTAAATTCATGCATTTTCATTCATTCATCAACAGATCGTAACTTAGATCTGGAATAGAGAATGATCACCTCTGACACAGTGACGTTACTTCTGACATGGAGGGCATTGTGATCACAAGAGATTTAGGAAACGCCAGCCACCAAACACTCGGGAACTCTTCGACCAGCGAGGTTCGAACATGCAACCTAAAGAATATGAGTCCAACGCTCTACCAACCAGGCTATAAAAATGATAATAAAAAAAACAGCTAGTGTTTGAATACGTAATGATTTCCATCATTTCGCAGATATTCCATAAGATATTATAAACTCAAATTGCAAAAGCCATCATTTTGACGAGTCTTAATATACATAGGCATAGATCATACACATTATGGAAGTTAGAATGGTTGATTGGAAATTGAATATTAATATGTAATTGGTGTTATATTTGATTAAAAGTCGTCATTCGGCTCTAAAACAATGCAGGAATTATGCCAAAATTTTTAAGCATGAAATCTGAAAACCGTCAAATTGACGATCTCTTAATCTCTGGTGTTAATAGATTTTTTTATTCCTTGTATTCATGCACTTTTAAAACTGTTGATAAAATGATAATTTTGAAATAGATTAGCTACTTTATTAATATTATTAAACAAAGAAATGGAATACACTTGTTTTCATTTAATTGAATAACATTGGTGAAATATTCTATAATATCTTTATCCCAATTTACTAGATATGCATAATGTCTTCGTAATTGATCATTTCTTAAATCGTAAAGAAACAGTTCCAAAATTCAGATAACCAAACGCCTTTGAATACCACGCCTTGATATCGCTTTTAATTTTCACTAGTCCAAGTGAAGGAAACCGATAGTACCACACTTAACCATACATTATGAAACAACTTGTAATTAAGCGTCGGTACCACGTCTGTTGTCAAAACGATGACAACAAAAGACTAATGCCTTTTCCATAAATTTCAAGTTCGCTTTCGAAAGGACTGGTCTTCGTCATCTTATTGACATTTGCTTTCACCACTTATGATTAATCTTCTGTTTAGAGCACCCCTCTCGGAGTATTTTTGACAAGTACAATATTATTAGCTTAAAGTAGTAGTTTGGAAATAAAAGACTCCGCCTATAGACAGTTATGATATTGTAGACTGACTGTTTACAATGGGTTGGTTTTTGCATTTATATAAACGTACAAAATGTTTTATTTTCAGAAGATTTATATTTTTTTTATAAATATTCAAAGAAAATTTGAAGTATTTTTTAAGAAGTCAACGAGTAAAACTGTTATAAATTTTATTTTCCCGAAATAATGGTTTATATAGATTTTTTAATAAGATTTTATGTATCTTGACTTATTTTATGCTTGTATTTGTTAATTAATTATGGACTATTGTTGTTGTTTTTGCACATTTATATATTACCAATAATACTATAGTGATTTGAAACTTATTAAATTTAATATTTTAACTTTGAACGAGCATTTCTTGAATATAGATAAATTTATTTCATATACCTCGGCAATGGTGTAATGGTTTAAATCAAATATTGCATTTAAATTTTTTTCTATCTATATTTATTATATCTATAACGACATATTTTATAACCTATTTTATTCTATCTATAACAACCTATTTTATTCTATCTATAACGACATGATTTACATAAGTAAATCCAAGGGGGAGTCACTTTTAGAGTTTCGGACCCCCATGCATTTTTCTCATGTTTTATCCTGCGTTTGCAATTGAATTAGAATTCCCTTATAACTTTAAACGCCGGTGTCCTGACACAAAGGTAACTCGTCTTCTTTGTGATCTGGGTGCCCGGTTTGGGCATGGTTGTTCTTCTGTGTTCTATCTGTTAGGTGTGTGAATATGCCCACCCCATGTAAAAAGGAGCTCTGCAAGTCACTATGATGAGTGTGTAGTTAACTTGTACTCTTGGCCTTGGTTGGTGCTGCTTCAAAACAAGAGACGCTCATTTGGCTTAAAATAGCTTACAGCCGTCAGCGCGCATATCCATGGCAAGTGTCATTAGTAACAACTACAATAACACACTTTAAACAACCCGTAACATAGGAATTTACTTACGATTTTAGAAAAAATAAAAAAACAACCGAGTGAAGCTTGGTTTTCTATTTATCTTATTATCTTACTATCTTATTATGGAATAATTTTTATTAATTTTTACCCGTATGAAAAAAGCTGTTTCATATTAAATTTCAAGAAAAGTTGAATTCAAAATTATACAATTGATAATTAAATGTATAAAATATATAAAACTGTAAATAGTAAAAAAAATAAAGGCTACATTTTAAAAATATTAGTTTATTAATGTATCGGAAATTAGAAAATAAATCCCCTTCCCCCAAATTCTGCAGACCAAATTGAAATACATTAATTTTTGTAGAGATTAAGACATTGGTACCAAAAAAATTATTCTTATTCATTGCTATAAAAATATAATTCAACTATTCTTCATTGTTAAAAATGCATCATAAATATGGTCAGTACATTGAAAAGAGCATCTATTTAAACGATGATATTTTTGTTTTACTAGGCTATAACATTTTTTTTAAATAATGCACACATATTCAATAAATATAATGCAATTATTTAATATATGAATATACGGAATGTAACTTAAGTGAAAGTTTGGATGCGATGAAACTTAATATTTCAATTAAAATTGTTTCTTAAGTTAACTTTTCATTCGAAACATCTTAAATAAAAGTATTAAACCTAAAACAATATTTAAAACAGAGTTTTATTTTGGGCTCTGAAAAATATTTGTTCTTAAAAAATATAAACAATTTGAAAACAAAATGAAGGTAAAACAATCCCTTAATGGCATTATTAATTTTAGCAACGCACTTTTTATGGCTCTAAATCTTTGATAACAGAATATACTAATCTCTGATTATGTTCAGAAACATATGGCCTTAAGTATGAATATTTTTAGCTGAACATCCATATAATATTTTCCCAAGTGTTCCGAAAATGGTAAATAATACGAAAAATGTAATAAAGCACAGAAGATTTCCATTAATACAAAACCAGCTAAAAAAAGTGTAATAAAATGCACGGTAAGATTTTCTTTAAAAAAAAGAGAGAAAATTCTGATGAACGATTCGGAATGAAAACCCATTGTTTTTTCCCTATTTTCCCCCATCAGAAGAATAGCAAGATTTGCATTTTATTATAGGCAGGTATTTAATATTAGGCTTTTCATTGTACGCTTTTCCCTACGGAGTTACACAGCTTGGCTTCTCTGGGCTTTTCTTACTGTCTTTTTTCCCCTTTTGCTTTTATCTCGTTTGTTTTCTACGACGAAAGGCATTAAAACCCGGATGTTGCAAGTAATGCGCGATTTTCATCGCACTGTGCTATTCATTTTTATGACGTTAACATGATGAATTTGCATATAATTGTCTTTCCAATATCTTCTAATGTATTTTTAATTCAGCTTTTCGCATCCATGCTGGGGTTGGCGAGGGGCCAGTGACCGTGTGCGTGTAAGAAGCGAAAAAGAACGGAGGGGGGGGG
>JAOUZG010036556.1:3224431-3243343 GCA_026289955.1 Argiope argentata | reverse complement strand
TATATATATATATATATATATATATATATATATATATATATATATATGTGGGAAGGTTACAAATTAATTAAGTGTATTTGGAATAATTAGAAGCTCAGACTAATAAATGAAATTAAATCAAATTTCATGTGCAAATTCTAAAAGATATGAGAAGAAGGATACTGCAAAAAAAAAAAAGAGTTACAAAAATAATCGATAGTGAAGGCTTTGTCGTGTTCAGAATGAAAATAAGTCATTAATTATGATGGTAAGAAGGTAAATGAATTATCCAAAATTTCATTATGTTGGAGTGGTAAAAAAAAGGCACATGAAGAAATTAACGATATATAGTATGAAACTCACATACAAAAAGAAAATCTTTTATTAACCAACACCAAGGTCCTTTGAAGCACGACAACCCTTTTCAGTGCACTAAATTTCTGCGTGCACAGAATGCCACCTCGGGAAGATTTGATTCTCATTTTTTTTAGAATTCATTTCCCAATTCCCTTCACAGTCTGCTTATGAAATTCTGTTCAATTACGTTCATTAATTTTATCTGTGAACGCCGATATAATGAAAGATTATTTTATGAACGCCCAATATATAACAATATCCATTGTAGGTATGACGCTTAAAAAATATTTGCTCCCTTTTGATAATTTCTAAATGATAATATAATTTATGTTTTTCTCTCTTTAAAAAGTGAAGATATATGGTAGGCACAAATAGAAATGTGAAGCTGAAAAATTGGATCTTAAAATGTTGTATCATATTAAGTACCAATATTAAAATTAAATCATTCTTTCAACTTAAATCTATGGAAAATAGGCAAATAATATATATGAATTAAATAATTTATTCATTAATTCATTAAATTAATTAAAAAGCGAAATGGCGATGAGCATAATTAGTATTTCAGAATCCTTCAAAATACTTGGAAATATAAATTATAAGATGGTACAAGAGGAAGTTTATAAATCTCCAAAATAATTTTTATAAATAGAAACTAATGAATTACATTCCCATTTCAAAACTATTGTAATTATTGTATTGATACATCCAAAATCATGCATTTAAAAAAGTCTATGCGTTAATTTAAATCAATGCATACAGAATTCCTGCTATTAAGTACATTTTTAAAATTATTGTTATCTAAAATAACAGCAAATCTTCATAATTCAGATTCCCTAAAATATATCATATTTCTTAAATCAAAATACATTCATGGTGATATTTTAATTTTAATTTAATAAATAATTGTATTTATGAACATTTTATTATAATTGCAGATTAAAATCCTTAATTTTATTCCCCGTGAAGAGACGGTCTCTGTTTACAGTTTTGATAATGACAACTTTTCATAAGACAGAAAAAAAATCACAAATCTTGCATTGAAGTGACTTTATCAAAACAGTTTATAAATTCCCATGTTATTTAATCTCAAATTTTCCACGATAAAAAGAAAACAATAATTTCATTATTATCGTTATTCGAATGAAAATATACATTTATTCATTTTCAAAATATTTTATCAAATGAATTGTATGAGGAATAATGTTAAGAAGCAGTGAATTAATTTATAAGAGGATAAAATCAGGCCTTTCTCTGTTTCAATGTTTTACTTTTCAAATAAATATTCAATTAATTTATGAATCTTCCAATTGTTTATGAAAACAATAATTTGAATTGGAAATTATAGTGATTTCTGGAAACAGATTAGACAGATATTGCAATTTCTGGAGTGAATGCAATACATAATTAATATTTATCTTTGTTTTTTACTAATATTTGAAGCATGGGAAATAATATATCAAAACATAAAGAAATAGTTCAGAACAAATTCTATAAAAAATGAAGTCAATTCCTACTTAAATTAAAAAAAGATTTTTTTATTTTAGTTATATCTTATTAAATAATTACAATTAATATAAATAATCTATTAAAAATGGATTGATTTTTGTAAGAATTGAATTACTGCACCTTCACGTGAAAAGTACTGAAATTCTTGCATTTTGCCGATTGAGCTACTGAGTGTTGATTTCAATTTTCATTAAAAACTGCTAAAATTCTATTTAAAGTGTTAAAAATTAATTAAATTTAATTAATGAATTGATATTTGAAAAAACTACATTAACAACGAGTGTCATTCACTACGAGTTTTAAAATATGTATTTGAATTCGAGTGGATGAATAAAAAGTATTTTATTGAAAATTTGAATAAATTATATTATATATATATATATATATATATATATATATATATATATATAAAGCGCGTGAGATAATAGTAGAAATTGGAAAAAAATGAGACGCACACAAACTTCGCTTTTCCTTGCTTTCCCGTATGCAAAATAAACAATGAATGCATTGCAATACACAAGATATTCGAACTCCATGTTTTGACGAATAATAAACAAATTTTAACAATGTATCTGTCTATTGTAAACAAAATACCTCAAAAATGCATTGAAAGAGGATAGTGAAATTTGATATCTAGATTCAGCATCAAAATTGTTAATTATATCTTAAACGAAATCTATTCAAATCTCTGTCCATATAAAAGTGCAAATTATAATTATAAATTGTAAAACGGATGAATTTCGGTAAACATATTTAGTATCTAAAATACATGTGCCAATCAGGTTTTTAAACAAATCCGCCAATGAGTTCACAGTTTTGCTCTTTGTACTGCTTCATGCATGGAAGCGTGATATTTCAAAATGGAACAACTTAAATAAATGGAATTATCTATTCCTCTTGTTAGTAAAATTTCAGTTAAATGTCAATTTTTGATTTCACTCAAATAACTATTAGGAATACTAGATACCATTTATAATTATTCGTATTCAAAACAAGAACAAACAAATACTGAAATAACAAAAATTTATGGATAAATCATCATGTTTAATTTCTATGTATTTCCCTCTTAGGATTAATCACCATATCTAACAATATTATGCAACAAAAAAAAACAACCCATTGTTGTTTTTCGTATTCCATTTTACAACAGAAGGAGGGGTGTAGTAACTTCTGGTGTATGGACACTATGAGTTGCCGAGAGCAGACGTCTAACTTCTAGCTCAAAATCTTTTTACGAAGCGGAATTCATTCATTCATTTCATTCATTCGTAATTTAGATTAGAACAGAGAACCATCATCTCCTCCCCACTACCACCAGGAATATTACTCCTAACATGGAGAACTTTGCGACCAAGGCAGATTTAACGTCCACCACACACAGAAAATTTTTGTCTGGCAGGTTCGAACTCTCAACCCAAGGGATGCGAATCCAGCACCCAATCAACCAAGCTATCCAGGCCTAACATTTACAGTTACGGGAAAATGAAAATGTTTGGCTAGAAAGCTAGTTTTTAATTAGTGAATAAAAAATTAAGGAATTAATATTTGAAAAATTTTATTGATATCAAATGTTATCTACTATAAGTTAAAAAAATATTTACTTGAACTTGATCGGATGAATAAAAGTATTTTATTAACGATTGAAAATTAGAACTATATTATATATATATATATATATATATATATATATATAAAGGTCTGGACATTTATAGAGTTCAGGGCCTTGTCTATGGTCCACAATTTTATGAAGTACAGATGGAGATATTACCTTAGAGAATATGCGAAATTAGGAAATGGTAATTACAGCTAGTTTATAAACTGCCTGAATAATTATAGATATATTCATTGACTGTAAAAAACCAATACTCTGATACATTCATATTTTTGATTCCAGACCCATTTCTTATTAGAATAAATATAGTAAAACGATCTCCCAATTGTAGACAATATCCTAAAATTAACATTAACGCATGATTTGAAGTTGCCACCATTCGTGCAGCAAAGTGTTGCCAATCTTATTAAAAGGAATACTCGTTCCGGCGTCCTCACACAAAGGTAGTGCGTCTTCTTTGCGATCCGGGCTTCCCGGATATGAATCTCGGTTATGTCATGGTTGTTGTTCTGTGTACTATCTTTGAGGTGTGTAAATGCGCTCCCCTGTAAAAGGAGACTTTGTAAGTGAATGTTATGACTGTGTTGCTAAGTCGTACAGCTAACCCTAGTTGTTGCTACTTCAAAAACATAAGACTCTCATTCGGCTTAAAATCGATGACAGCCGTCAGCGAGCTTATCAAAGCCAAGTGTCATTAATAACAACAACAGACCATTTGAGAGCTGATAGTCTCAGGTTAGTAAAAATGGAGCTTTATGAGATGGAACAACGTACTTCCTTGTTGAACAATACTTCAAAAATAATAAAAATATCTCGGCCACTGTTCGTAAATTCGAGTTGACACCTTAGATAGATGATTTAATCTCATTAGATATTTTTATTTGAAGTCAAAGGTCTATGCTAACAGACTTACAAGAACGAGTGCATTGATAGAGAAAATTCACTGTAGCATCAAAGCAATTCTTTTCAGAAAAATGGTTGTGGGAAATATTATCAAAAGAGTTCTTATGTACCAGTAAAGTCGTGGAGCCCATTTTCCCCTTGTGCTATTCCAACTTAACGCTATCCTATGTTCTTTAAAATTCAATAAAAATATAACAAATCAGTGAGATGAAAATATTTTTTTTATTTATCTCAAATCTTCAAATCTTGTTGTTCTATCTCGTAACACACCATTTTTACTAATCCCAAATTATCAGCAAACTGTTTTATTAATATTATTGTCAATACTTAATAACACAAATGGTGGCAAATTGAAATCTTGTTTTAACTTTAGGACACTCTTTATAATCAAGAATTTTGAGCTAATATCTACTGCGTTTCTTTCCAACTTTCTAATTTACAGAAAGAAAGAATGTGTTTGGAATACTTTTACTCCCTTTTATTTTTTTCCATATATTTTCATTAAATAAAGTTATTTTTATTTCTAGTGAACGGAAATAAGTTTAAAGCTTTCGGTGGCACAACGGATTTTTGTTACAATTCCCTCGGCATACTTTCATGTATAAACAAAGCTTCACTAGAAAAAAAAGAGGAATGAAAGAGCCAGATAAATCTTTCGGAATTGATAGAATTCTTGCAACTTCTAAAATCAGACGAGATGAGAGAACAGAAAAAAAAAAAGAAATGCGTGTGGCATCAAGTAAAATATAACTTCGAAGGAATTCTGACGCCCTTACCAAAATCGGAAATTCCAATACTGGATTCCTTCTTAGGTTAGACTAGCGGATGGAAACGGATTTCTCTGCTTCCTTTTTTGTCCCTTTTCTTCCATTTTTCTCTTTCCTTTTTTTTTCGTTCGCAGTGACCCACGGACCTCTGAAAAGGTGGAGAAGTTTCAAAAGGCACAGCTTCCTGGAGTCAAGAGAATTTGACCAGATGGTCACGAAAAAGGATCAAAGGTATTGACTGGCGAAATTTTTCTGTGCCCCTCTCCCGCCGTGACTTTTTTTCTTCTTCTTTTTCTTACTTTCCTGAGTAGTAGCTTTCTTGACAAGGTTTATACGGTTCAGTTTTTATTCTCTTTTCAACCCTTTTTCTTGGGTTTCGAGTAAATTGCTTTGGTTGGCTTCTCGCAGAGCAAAGGGGTGTTCTCTTTCCCATTGCCTTGGAAAGCTAAACGGTGCTATATTTACTTGAGGGGGATCGGGCAACAATAATGATGTGTTGGAGTACTTTCCAAAAGAAGTGTTCCGCACTCCGATGAATACTAATAAGCTGCAGATTCTGAATGAAGAAGAAGATTATGGAGAGTGGCGTGGATGTGATTTAGAATGTGTTCCATAGATGGGCTGTCGAAGTAACACGATACTTTGCAACATTTCGAAATATCTTTAAATTCTTAAATTCTTCTTCGAATTCTTTATCGAATATCTTTAAATTCCTCTTCGAATTTTTTATCGAATATCTTTAAATTCTTCTTCGAATTATTTAATTTCGAAATATCTTTAAATAATTTCTCTTATCGTGCCTTTAGAATACTTGTTAAAAATTGGCAAAAAATATTTTAAATTGCTCTGTTGTATATATTATCTTTATAAAGCCTTTTATTCTTATACAATAAAGTATATCATTCTTATAGAATATAGTACATATAAAGATCGTATCAACAGTTTTGTTAAGCTCCAGTAGTTAAAAATATGTTTAATATTTTAAAATTCATTCATGCAGCTGATATATAGAAAATTGTAAGGGGTTAAAGACATTTTAAAATAGCTCGTTCATAATAGAGCCACCAGTACCCTCACGACTTTGCCCAAGAAGAAAAATAAGCTTTAAACGTAAGCCTAGCCTCCACCTGATATGACATGGACATTAAACAAACACATAACAATATATTTAGAAGCTATCAAAAATACCTACAAAACAGAAGCACACGTTCAGAAATATTTAGAAAGTTACAAAGGCAAAAATAAGATATGTACTTAGACAAATCACTGGTAATTATTTCTCTTCTTTAGGTATTCATTATGTTTCCGCAATTCAGTAGCAGTGCGATTTAAAGAAAGACATTATTTCTCTGATATTCGCTTACCAAACGTTCATTTCCTCTTCATTTTCCTTATCGTGCAACAAATGAAGATTTTTGGCATTTAATGTGTTCCCATCAAGGTTAAATTTCCCTCTTTTGGGCATAAAGAAATTTGAAACTTTGCTTAAAATAAGACGTAAACAAACAAATGAAAGGCAATCACAGATCTTAATATTTGTACACTCGCAGTCTGAAGTTTTCGCGCATGCGCGGATAAGTGCAAAGTTAAAATCGCAATTACAAAACTCTTATTTTTATTTTGATATGACTTTAATGTACTAAAACTTTCCCCAACAAATGCTCTACAAAATGGTATAAATATCTCCAATATCCGTTACCTGTTTTTGGAATTTTTGTGGCTTAAATATATAGACGCTTTTAGGAGGCCATTTTACACTAGGTACTGATATTTTTTAAAAAAATTTTAAGCTTAGATATTAACCCTAAGATTAAAAATTTAAATTTATACTATGACTAATATTTAAAGCATACATTACTTGATACTTTATTATCGTGAATAAAGATACATAAAACGAATTACAAGATAAAATTAATATTTTTATGTTTAACAAATTTATTTTGCGTAAACATAAGGATGCAAAAGAGAAAGATATATCGGCAGTGAAAATGGAAATTAAATGTGGAAAAACGTGATCAATACATTAATTTTTCATCTGGATTGAAATTATTGAGAATCACAGAAGGAATTATAGTATTTCTTTTATATAGAATCCAAGAATTAAATGAAAAATATAGTATTTAGAGAGGAAGCGGTAAAAAAAATTCGGCGTACAATTTTGTAATTTAATGATAAATTTATATTAAATTTTGAAATAAATTAGTGAATGGGTTAAACTTCTGCTGATGTTTGTACAGGCGCTTACATGCACATAAATGTAAGACAAGCTTTTTTGTAACACAAAAACCAAAACAAAGAAAATTTGCCGATTTTTTTTGATAAATTGCCACTCTATCATTTTTTTCAATTGGTTAAATAAGAATATATGTTGGAATTTCTTAGTTCCAACTTAATTTGTAATCGTTAAAAGATTCGAGTTTTTTGGTACAATACGAAACAAAACTTTCACGTATGGAACTTTGAAAACAAAAATACGAATACAGTTACCCAAGATCGAAAACTTTATACGGAGAAAAGGCTCCTTTTATTACATTTTTATTAGTGAATAAGTCTTAGACAGCCCGTTACTGTTGAATTATTTGTTATGAAAAGAGTGTAAAGGAAAAGTACTGCAATCGTTAAGATTCTGATCTCCACGTCTCTGACTTCCCAAAAACCAAGAAACGCATTTTTTTGAAATTATATTTCTTAGTCAATGAATAAAGCAGATCAAATTCGTTTGATATAACCATTAAACTAAATATGAACGTTTCTACTGAATTTTCAATTAAAATAATTAACAGGAAATTCGTAGGTCTGTATCTCCGAGAGTAAATATAAACGATCACTGCTAGTTTCAAAGAACTAGATACATAAAATTTGGTTGGTTAGTTTATTTGGGTATTTTGATTGCTTAATCTCGTTGTAATAATTTTAGTATGTTAATTTTCAATCGATATAAAACTTTTAATCAAATCGATCAAAAAGTTGACTATTTTGTTTTCACACGTATGCAAGCATGAAGTTTCTAAAATACAACTCATTAGGTAAACGAATTTTGATATACCACATTTTTTATTAAAATTATAATTCTGTGAGAAAATACTAAATAGAATGATGGAAAGGGATTTCTAGGTTTTTACTAAAGGTTTGAAGATTATTTGAACTATCTTTGCCCATTGGTCCTTTATGTAAAAGTTTAAACAGTTAATGAGTCCAAGTTTAACAGCCAGCCTTAAGAATACTTGTTTATGAGACTTAGTTCAATGGTAAAGTGATAAAAAGCTATAATTAAAAAAAAAGATTAAAATGCAGTCTGTTATGCATATTTCAATGTATCATGTCAGATCATTTCTTGAACGGCCAAGCACCACTTGCTCGTGCAAGTTAAATTACATTTTTAATCATCTTATTTGTTGCATTAAATGAGTCCCTTTAGTATCCCAAAAAACTTTTTCCCGCATTGATTATTTGAAAAAATATCGCATTTCCTATTTATTTCATTTCACATAATCACATGCTCAAAATGGCCTTTTCTAGCTGTAGTTATTAATAGTTATAATTTTATTAGCTGTAGTTATTAATTTTTTAAAATCACAGCTTTTGTAAATGCAATGGCAACGCGTTATTAAAAGCTAATTTTTTGAAATGCTTGTGCAGATATTAAAATTTCAATCATTATTGTTTCCCCTATTGTTTATTATTATTTTTATTTTTTGTCTACGGATTTTTGTTGACGCCACAAACCTCATTTTCAAAATAACATCGTTTTCCGACATAATAAATCTAAAATGTTAATTTTTTTTTCAAAAAAATCAAACAATAACGAACAAATCCCTATAATAGTTATCAATTCTAATGTAGTATGCGATTACTTTCTTCCAATTTCAGTTAAAATCCTTTTTCTGGGCATAAACCAACAACAATGTTTATTAGTGCTGCTCTGTTAGTTTATTTACATCACATTCTTTAATTTACGAGCAATAAACAAACATCATTAGAATCTTATTCCCTGAAAGAAATTGAAATTTAATTAAATCGAAGAATCAGAAAGCATTTTCGTGTCTTTGAGTTCAAGAACTCGCAAACGATTTTTTTACAATCTTTACCTGTCTAATTCTTCAGTAGAAAGTGTCCGTAAAGGTACATCCAAAACAATTAAAATGAGTCTTTTTATTTCTTTATTTGCGTGATCAAAGCATATGTTTCACTTTTGAAACCAAAATAAAGCAGTAATTTACTTTTAAAAAATTGGCTTACTATTAATTACGTTTCATGGTAAACTCGCCTGACGTAACGTCAGGTTCTGAGGAAGTAAAAAATATCTTTAACAAGAAAAAGCTTGCAAGTCTCGAATTTTGTTTATCTTTGCTGGCAACAACACTTCGTTTGGTAAATTGGATAAGGCTAGTTACAGAATCTGGCAACTAAAGAAAGAGAAAAAGAATTTTTCAAAATAAGAAAAAAGAAAGGCGTTCTTTCAGAGAAAAAAATTCCAATTAATCACTTTTGTTAAACTTGCATTTACTGATTTTTTTTTGTTTGTTTTGCTTTGCTGGCTCCACCTTTGGAAGTATCACTTTATTTATATTAATTTAAATTGAATTTCACGAAGTTTTAGAAGTTAAATAATGTATTTCATAAAATTCTTGTCGTTTATAAAATTTACTTTTGTTTCGCCTTTGATCTTGTAGCAATTAAAATGCTTGAATAAATTACAATGGCCGGTCAATGGAAAACAAGCGAGTTCTTTTAATCAACAAAATTCTGATGAATTTATAAAAAAGTAACGTATTTATTTCATTTCAGGCTATTTTTTGTAATGTTATTTCGAATACTGATTTGATTCTTGAATAAATTCTTCAAATAAATCTTTTTTCTTTTAAAGAAATATCTTTCAGAAATTGCGTCTTTTATTAATTAAAAATGGAATCACTGCCTTTTAGTTGAATTAAAAAATTAATTATTTCTCAGAAAAATTTATTTAAAATTTTTATAATTCTATTTTTGTGTTTTTCATCTGAAGAAATTTTTAAAATTATTTTTCTACTAATGTATTTAAATATGAAATTAAAAACAGCGAATATGAGTATAAAACAAAAAAAAATCACATTTTTATCCTAATTAGAGTTTTTTTACGTCATTAATGAATTTCAATATTTTGTCTTTAAATATTTTATTACTATAATAACAGTAACTGTACTTTAAATAAAACAACTGCTAAAACCAGGTATTAAAATATTGACAGATCTCTACTGTTTTTGGCTTAAAACTTTTTTTTGTTTTCTCGTATACATAATCTACCAAAAATATAGCAATGGGCAAAAAATTAGGATTCGACAATTTTATAAATCTCTACATGTTAAACATCTCCGAGTTCGAACAACACATTTTTTAACACTAACGTTTGTTTGACGTAAATCTAACTCCAAACTTTTTGAGTTAAATCTGAGTATGAGAATTTGAGTATGATCTTTACACAAAATTGGCAGGTTTTTATCAAATGTTATGTGTTTTTTATTTGAAGTAATTTTGAAAATAATTTTTCTATTCCTGTATTTAAATATTATATTAAAAACAATATATATGTGGGAGTATAAATAAATCTTCTAAAAACTTTAGACCCTTCAGATACCAGGGTTTTAGTGGCGTGATGTCTAGGGTTTTTTTTTTTTACTATTTACGAGTTAGTTTCTAAAACAAGATTAAAATAATGCAAACGAAGGATGAAGATAGTTCTTTAAAAAAATAAAAGAATTTAATTAGAGTTAAAGGGGAATATTTACAGGGGGGAGTAATTACAGGTAAGTATTAAAAATAATTAAAACATGGAGATATTAAATAAACAGAAAAATAGATGATTTCCTCTAGGAGGACGTTAGAAGTAGGAAAATATTATGACTGAAAACATATTACCGCGTAGCCGCATAGTTTTGCGAGCGGGAACCGCTAACGCTGGATAGCTCCATCTCTTTCGGATGTTAGTGGGCTTCTGCCTCAATATTAATTGGGACAGTTTTTCAAAAGCTCAAGAGATGGCACTGTCCTGGAATGTTATACTAATTAAAGTATCGTCCTCTGGGAAATGATCTAACCTTTTACAACTCTTGCTTCGAATTACATTAATCATCGGGTGTTGACAAAATAAAATGAAGGCAGATGATGGTTAAATGAAATACCTCTGTCAGATATCCTACATATATGAGTATAAAAAAATCAAATTTAGAGGAAGTCTTTCTGTTTGGCTGTTTGAATATAATTAACATGACAATTATAAAATAAATAGAGCTAGATAGATAAATTACAGATTTTAGATTATACCTTACAATTTTTGTCAAATCTAATTACAGTTTGACTGTCTGTAGGTCTATACTTTCAGAAATATATAAAAATGATAGTTAAAAAAGGGATGAAATATATCAAATTTGATGTAGTAATATTATAATTGCATGAGAAGTTTTCTGCCAAATTTTTTCGATCGCTTGAGATAACCGTGTCCAAAGCCCAGATTTGATTTTCAGATACTATTAACTGAATGTCAGGGACTAATAGCCAAAATGTTGTAATGAATTCAGAAAAAAAATATTAAATTCATGGCAAAAGTTAATATTTCGTAACTATTACAAACTATACGTCATGTAAGGTGTTCTCTAGTTTGACAAGATTATGCAAGAAAGTTTTGCGAAGAAAAATTACCTTTGGTGACACTATTATTCAATAATATGAAAAACCTTTTTTTGACATTATGTTTAGAACCGTTGGATTTATTTTAAGGAAATTGGGTACAAATACATAATTGGATGTAATAACATTTTAACGTATTGGATATAACGTATATTAGATTAACGTAACGCATTGGTAGTAACATTTTAATGTATTGAAAATTACATTTAATAATAATATTGGATTTAGTTCAGTGTTTGGAACACTTAATTGTCTTTTTGTTTACAGTCACGTTTATTTTAACCGAAAAAGCATCACCAGTAGGCATTTCTAGAAATATAAAATTTTTAAAAGAAGAATACTTTGTAACAACATAGTGACGAAAAATCAAGTTAGAAAAAAAAACATGTAGCACACATCACTCTCGAAACCTGTGAAAATGTATAAGGCATCTGCATTTTTCTTCCCCTGACAGAAACTCGGGAGTTTTTCGCAATTCCATGTCGTTGCCAAGAGTGTCTGACAAAGTGCACGCGAAGAAATATAAGTCGTAGCCTAAATGTGACGAGATGCCGTCTTGGGCGAGCAAATGAATGACCTGTCAAACTTAATATCGGTCTTTGGCTGAGAATAGTCCCGCTTCCAATCCGGGGGATGAGGAGAGAGAAAAAAAGGTGAGGTATGACAAGGCTATAAAGTATAATAATAGCGCCGTTTCTCAACTTTTCCTATTAAAATTCAAAGGATGCCTCATTTTTTCTTGTTTTTGCCTGCCTTAAGTAATACTTCTGTTAGGGAATGGTTAGGAAGATGAAAAATATCAATGCTTTATTCTTTGTAAAATATTCTCTATTAATCTTTTTTAGTGACCATTTGGTTTGCTAAGAAAATTAGTGATTTTAATTTCAATAAAATTTCTTATTTATAACTTAGTAATTGTGGTTTACTATAGTTAGAAAATTGTTTATAATTATAACATATAAGAATATTATTCTTTGTAAAATATTCTCTGCTAATAATCATCTGTGATCAGTTGGTTTACCGGGAGTATTACCAGCATTGCAATATTACTTAAAACTATTTTTAAAAACTGTACAAGAACTATACTTGTATCAATAGAAATGTTATTTTTATATATATAGAAGTTATAAAAAATAATTTTTATTTATAACGTTTCACAAAATTGCCGACAAAAGACTCAATAATAGTCCAAATAGTTAAAATAGTCCAAATAGTTAATTTTTAATTAAAAAAACTAAAACATGCCCTTTTGCCTACACATTTCCAACATTCAAGGTAAATCTCTGCAAAATTGGATAGCTCTAGTCTAATTAATGATTTGACTTACAGAATGCCAACACAGACATATCATAACTTTAATTATTAACGAGATATGTATATTTATAAATAGTTATGTCTAGTTATACATAGTTATGCATATTTATAATAGTTATGTAATAGTTACTTATAAGCTAACTATTCCGGAGATTACCGGTATTGCAGAATAATCTGATGCTACCAATTATTTTATGTTATTATACAAGAGGGCTTTATATAGTAAATAGGGTACAGTATGGAACTGTACCCTATGATGTCTGTCAACTGCATCTTCGACGTCTGTTCGAAGGAGAATGATCTCGATTAAGGATAAGACTACTGTTGTAAAGGGTGTCCCAAAATGAAAGTAACATTTAAATTTTCCACCATTTTTGCTACAAAGTGTAGACAATCCGATTAAAAAAACCATTTGCTGATAGTTTAGTGCTAGTGAAAATGGAGCGTATTAACGCATTATTTCAATTAAACAGAAAGCACATTTGATTCTTTTTTAATCATTACTTTTTTAATCGTTATATAGTTTAAAGGATAGATTTATGTACAAAATAACCCATAGGGGCAAATGACCTCCACTACTTTGCTGGCACATAACGAACACTTTTGCCGTGATCATTTTTCCTAATGTGGCTGAATTTCGTTGATGTAGCTTTGAATTACCTCCTTCAATACATAAACGCTTGGGGACTTGTTGGAATAGAACGTTTACTTCAAATAACCCTATAAAAAGAAATCCAATGGTGTTAAATCACATGATCTTGGAGGGCGTTCTGAAAGCTTTGAACTGTGGCCACCAGACTTTTAGTATTTTTGAAATGTTGTTTATCAATAAAAACGCGTTATTCTATCATGTAACGCTCCATTTTCATTGAATCTAAACTACCAGCTGTCAAATGGTATTTTCTTAATAGGTTTGTCAACACTTTAATGCACGCATGGTGCCAAAGACAAATCTAGTGCAGTTTTTAAGGCACCATTTATTTTATCTTTTCTTTAAGGAAAATATGGATGTTGTGTTATACACATCCACGCTTGTGGCCCAACGACTAAAGATAAGACATGGCAAAGGAATTTGTATCAAAGTAAGATGGTTACTAGAACCATCCTTGGCTGTGCTCTTCACCAATATTATTCAAAATCAGATATACAGCTCCACAGATTAGCAATGAATTGTACATCGTGATTTTAATGATTATGAGAGATTTCCCTGGAAGCGAAATACAAATGCAGTCTAGTTCAGTTTAGAAGTACATATTGGAGTTGTTAAACTTTAAACTCATCCAATAAGTGCCAGAATACCCTTTATTAACGGAAGAGGCCACTTTTTCTCCCAATCATGAATCCTAGATTTGATATAATTGCTATTTGCTTATTCACACTATGGCGGACTCAAATGTATGTACTTTTTTTCTACGTTATCTTTCCAAATAATGACAGCTGCCAACTTCGGAAGAACAAAGGGGAATATACCCAGAAAAAAACCCACTAGGGACAGTTCATCCATTCTAAATTGGCAACACAATTTCTTTCTTAAATTTAAAATTCAGTTATTAAAATCGTTCGCCTTACAATGTATGATCAATGAGCAAATGTAATGGATTTGAAAATAAAAACTGTTCTTTTTATTAAGAACAAAGGGATAAAAGTTTTTTTTTATTCTAGCTTTAATAATGTCTAAAATGCGTAATTGAAGATCGGAAAAAACTATGGAATTGTTACAAATTTTCTTTCAGTAAAATAATTTCAATAAGATTTAAATGCTTATTAAAAATAGCGAAAAATATTGAATGGTGACTAAATTTTCATACTTGTAGAGACAATTGCAAGTTATTTTTTATATTAATATTTGGGTAAGTTATCTAGAAAAATAATAATTTTTAAACTATATTTTATTAATTGAAAATATAGTTGACATTTTAATAAAAATCGCTCCTAGGTAGATGTTTTATTTCTCAAATGCATGCAAGCTCGAAAATTGATAGTTTTTAAAAATCAATCGTGTATTTGCAGAGTTTCAATAAAGATTAAGATACATACACATTCGGTTTTATTTTTAATTACTATTGTGCTTAAAAAATGAATTTAATTTAATTTATTTAAACCATACAGGCTGGCAGCTATTAACACGCAGAGAAAAATGTGCTGTTTTTTTTTTCAGGATAGCACAGAAACAGAGACATCATTTTGAAATAAAATTCATGGAAATACTAAAAACAGAATTTATCCTTTTGGATTCATCTCCTTCAATTATCGAGATCGTCGACATGAATGATTCAATGTAATGTTGTGGGATCAGGGTTTCCAAAATGTGAATAATTACTCAGTTTTTGATGAGCCACGCTTAGACCTTGAAGAAACATCGACGTTCATAGTTTTCAAAAAAAGTAATGTGAGTATAAACATTTTTGTAAACCATGTATTGCTAAACAGAAAAAAAAATCAAATGACACAATACGCAAACAAGCGACTAGTGTCGAAAGTCAAATTATCAAGAAGCGGTACATTTTTTTTGTCATTGAGAGGATGATATATATCAAGACAAGGCTTTTTAAATTCGACACAACATTTATCTCAGGTATTTCTAAAGTCTGTAATTTCATTAAAGATTACGTTTTTATGCAAATTTTAACTCCAACTACCAAATCAGATGGCCTTTCTCGTTTTGAATTTATTTTTTGTATGCATTGATTTTTAAGGTGTTCGTTATCATTATCGAAACAATTTTTTAAATTTAATAACAAATCTTTATTTAAATAAAAATTTCATTTCATAAAATATTTTTTGGTAGGAATGTGTGCTATTTTTCTCTCAAAAATATCAAAGAGCCAAGAATATAGTGGACTACTGATAATTGGGTCTCAAAGTTTAAAAGCTTGAAAATCATTATTTTATAAAGATCATGTGAGAGAAATTAAGAAATTGGAACACCAATTTAGTTGATACAGCACAAATTAGAAATGTAGTAATTAATTTTAATGCCTCTATTTCCAAATAATAACGATTATGAGCACATTGTAAACTGAACTGCTATATTTAATATTTCCATATAATATTTTATGTCTAAAGAAATGAATAAACTCAAATTACTTTCACAAAAATTTTACTAATGAAAAGTCTGAAATTCAATAATGAATTGCAAATATTTGCAAATTATCCAAACGACCATGCAATTTTAATAAATATAATCTGGATATTAGTTAAAGAGTATTTGCATTGAAAGAGAATCTGGCGTCGACTGAGCAATGGAGCAATATATGAGCAAATTAATGCATTAAGCACAAACTTTGATCGTTAAACTTTCAGACTTTATTTAAGCTAAAAATACTTAAAAGCGCACAATTATACGCAGCCTTTTAAATATAATTAAATGCAACTTTGGTGCTTAATAGCACAAAATGCTTTGCTAATATGAGAATATCTTCATGCTAGAATTGCTCGCGAAATTTTGCTTAGTTGAAATAAAATGCCCGGGTAATTGTCAGTTTTAAAGTGTATATAGTTAATCTGCGACAATTCTTGTGAATTAAAATTGCTCATTTAATGCCGTGAGCTCTAATGACAGCTGTTTTGAAATAGGGTTGGAATATCAAAGAATAGTTGTATTCGTGAATTTGGAAATTGCTACTATGTAATATTTTATCCTTTATATTGAAAATTGGAACATTTTTCCTTAAAATTCCTAAATTGGAAGTTTTTCTAGTTGTATAATTTTATTCTTAACATTAATACACTTTTTATACTTAAAGAAAAATCGAAATATTTATTCTATAGTTGGCACTGATAAAATTGAAAATCTGCGTGAAAGAAATGTCAGATTATGGAAAAAATTATACATTTATTAAAATTATAATTTTTAAATACAATTATTATTAAAAAATAAAAATGGCATGAGTTCCTTCGAAGTCAAATTTTGTTTTTGGCTTAAAAATGGATTCATTGCTATTATTTTATTTTATATTACCCACCTTTGAAACCTATTCATCGGGATAATTGATATTTGAAAGGTATTTTATCTACATATCACCCATTTATTTTAATTTCTTAACTAAGAATGCTATAAAAACTTTCAAATATGCAAATTAATGAAGGATTTAATTCTATTGTTCAAAGCATCTTAATGCTTTGGATATGATTTGCCTTTCTTCATTAGCTACGATTTCATCTAGTTTCTAATTTTTTTAAAAATCACTTTGTAATATTATATACGATTTCGAAGATGTTTTCTTTCCATCGGTTTTGTACTATTTAAGAAACTGAAAAATAAAAGTTAGAAGATTTACCTTAGTCCTAAATATTGTATTGTAATAAATAGCTTAGTATTGATTTGGATCAATTTTTATTTTGTTTTTATATTATTTTTTCAAATGGCATTTGCTATGGATAAGCTCGCTGACTCAATAAACAATTTTAAGCCTAGAGCGCGTCTCTTGTTTCAAGTAGAGCCAACAAAAGTACCAACCTAAACGTCGAGACTCGAACCTAGGACGTCCAGATTACGGGAAACACACGCTATCCCAGTGCCCGGACAGCCACACACTCACGCGCACACACACACACAAACACATACAGAAGTAGACAGATATAGAGACCACATAGTTAATAGTTGTACAAGGTACTTAATGTAATAACGTTTAAAAAAATAGTTCTGTAAAATATACTTGAAATATTTTTTTAATCTATTGTGACTAGGAAAATTGTAATAAATTTAGTATATTATTATAAGAAAATGAATTATTGTTAGGAATTTTGACAATGCAATCGTAAAGTTAATTTATTAAATTTCAGATTAGTACAAGGAAGTTCTTTTAAAAAAATTAACTTTGTGATTATATCCATAGGTGATTTTTTTTAAAAAAACGTAACAATTCCGTTCATTTTAATTAAAGGCATATTTAAAAGCTCTTTTACTTTAAAAAACAACAACTTTATTTTGAAACAAGCGTATACAATCTAGAAAAATAGCTTTTTACTTTAAGTCTAGCGGTGTCCCCCTGTAGATTGTTTTGAACGATTTTTGCATTACGTGTCACTAATCACGCAATTTAAAGATTGTCCCAGCGCCAGTTAATAAACATCATCTTGTTCAAATGACCAATACAAGAGGTTTTGAATAGAAAAACTACTTAAAAGCATATTCATTTTTACACACGTTTTTTGGATATTGTAGCTTGCATTGTTATTTAAATTGGCAATAATTATGGTATTGTAGCTCAGCTTCATTTTTTTATGGTATTGAGTTCACAGATGTGTCCTATTACTAGATTCAAATGAAAAATAGATAACGTAAAATCCGATAATAGCTTATCTAATTAAGCTTATGTATGTTTAGATATTAATTTTATATTACATTTAATATTTTTGGGAAAATCGGTCCATATCAAGATTTAAAACTTGAAATTGTTCCCCCCCCCATTGTATAACTGCGACTACGTTGCTTTTATGTGGACAACTGTCATACTTCAAACTCATTTTATTTTAAGGAATTTTTAATATCAGCATGTTTGTCTATTCTAGATATATTTTGAAAAAAATTTATTAGAAACTAGACGTCAGTGAATTATTTTATGTTTCATTTCAATTAAATTCCTTCAAAAAAGTTTGATGTTTACTAATATATTAACAGCTTCACATTGGGATATATATTAAATTCATGCTATCTAAATATTCTTAAATCTGCTTTGTTTATTAAATAAATGAGTATTTTTTAATTGAATAAAAATTACTCGACATTATGTACCCCCTGGAAGGCACACCGTAATTAAAGATGAGATGTCATCCGCATGGTAAAAATTACTCGACATTATGTACCCC
>JAOUZG010036556.1:3205799-3223134 GCA_026289955.1 Argiope argentata | reverse complement strand
TATATATATATATATATATATATATATATATATATATATATATATTAGTTGTTTGAAATTATCAATTCAAAATTTAAAAAACTAAAACAGATGTTGCTATGGTTAGCTGAGGAAATTCCAGAATATTTAAGTCAATAAAAAAGCAAAATAAAGAACTTCGAAGACTTAGAGCATTTAATTTAGATGAGAATGAAAGTCTAATATGTTAAAAAGATTTCTTATATTCTGAAATATATCCTGCTTTTCCATTCATTCAAAAAAAAATTACATTCATTTTTAAAAATTGCATGGTGCTGAAAAATGCAGAATAAATTTGTTTATTCAATTTTTAAAAAATTCAAAACAAGAAAAATACGGTTTTCAATTTAATGGGATTCGACATGCATCAGACTCCCACACATGCTCATTAGCATAATACTCATATAAAAGGAAGCGAATAATTAACTGTTAGGAAGTGGAAAACGAAATGCTACTGAATCCAAAATCCTGAAGGAAGTTGAAATCGTTAATAAAAACCGAAGCGAAGGCGAGGAAATGTGTCTGCCATATTTTCATTCCCTTCGTCTAACGAACAACAAACGAGAAATGATCGCTATTAACGAATTTTTCCAACAGAATTAGGAAAACGCAAAAGCGGAGAGGTATAACCATGGATATAACCACCAAAAATTTCACCCAGCCTCAGCAGAAAAATGGATAAAAATGAGTACAAAATGAAATTTCCTGGAGAGCTATTCGAACATACGCTGCAGCAGTTCTTGAGGGAAAAAGAAACGAAAAAAAGTACTTATTTCCTAAAAGATCCTTCATTCAAGGCATAACTCTTTCATTCATTCTTTCTTTTATTCTCCCCTTTCTCCATTTAGAAAGGGTTTGAAAGCGGCATGGCGGGAGGGAAAGGGAAAAAAATAATAAACTCTCGCCTTAAAATTACAACGTAAACAAATAATCAAGCAAGGTTTGTTTACGTCATTTAAAATGCATGAAAGTATGCTGTTAGTCCTTACCTCAAGCATCATTTTTGCATTAAAACTCCATAATATTAAACGTAAAACATCAATCAGTTGATGGTTTCTGGAGGAAAATGAAAACGCATTACTTTGTATTAGAATAAAAATAGTGCGCTCCCAGACGGATAAATATTGAATATTTTTATTCTATTAAAAGTTTCTGCATACATTTTAAACTATATGTAAATTCCCGCTGATAGCTGGTTGAAAGAAAACGTCTGCGCCAAACTAGTTTATCTCCCAGGATGAAAATTGGAAGCAAATTTACTTAAAATGCGATTCATGGCCTCGAGCGCTTTGTTTTTCGATCAAGGATCTAATGTATTAGAATAAATGCTTACTTTTATCTTAATGAATATTAATGTATCCTAGATGTGAATAGCAGTGATCAGCGGTTTTAAATTGTTTTTTTAAATATTTAATAGATGACTTTAAAGTTACGATATATAAAATGCTTAGTGACACACAGTTTAGTAATTTTATCTCTCCATGGAATTACACAACAATTAATTACCAGATTTGTGAACATTTATTTGAATTCTAGCAACAATCAACAATTAAAATGTCGATTCCCTGTAATTATAAGGATACAAAATCCCTTTTAAATTGGGAAAGAAAATTCCATCTTTCGTCAATTGAAACATTTAACCATTAAATCTTTCATTTCTAAAATGCCCTACTCGGCCGTAATTGTTGTATACTGATGGGCTCTTTTTGGAACATTTTGTGTTGCCGGATGTAAAGTAAGTTATGATTAAGGAAGTTCTCCTTTCATCTTTAATCTTTAGTTTGAAAAAAAGAAACTTGCCTAAAACCACTCAATTATTATAAAACTTTCAATGCCCGGATAAGGTTAAGCAGAATTAAATAGTGAAAGAGTTAAATTATTTGGTAACACGCGAATTATTATTGTATTTATTCACAGGTGCTTACTAATGGCAATAATCTCTCCAAAAAAAATTCTATATTTCTTAATAAAGTTATTTTTCTCAGTAAAAAAATTATGAAGTTGCATCTTGGTAATAAATATAACGAATATTTTTTTAAAAAAAATTCGCATATGAGCGCATTATACTTCAAAGTATTGTGAAAACACTCTGGTTTACTTTTTATCCATTAACAGAAACAAACTATTCTCATAGAACTGAAATCTTAGTAACAAGGCTACATATTGAAATTCATTTATCGAAATCTGGCGTTTTTAGTTACTAGGCATAGATTTAGATCATAGGTCTAAAAACTTCGGGACTTTTGATGGATTTGATTCAAAACTTGATTCAGATCTACGTTCTACTGGTAGAAATGACATACCAAATTTTATCTGGATAGCTCTTTGTTAATTGAGATTAACATGTTAATTTTAATCGGGACAGATTTACAATAAAACTTCTTTTGAAAGCTTTCTATTCAAAAAGTGAACGAAATCAACAGAATTGATATAAAAATAGCATACAAAGTTTCATTCAGTTATTCATTTTTTTTAACTATCGTGGTTTCACAGAGACATCATCCAAAAAAAATTTTTCAGACTTATAGAGGTTTGAAGCTTAGAGATGGAATTTTTAATATTAATTTTAGAGTAATTATATATGGATATATTCACAATTATTTTAAGTCCGACAGTGTAGCTGAATAAAGCTTAATTTGCATGCAAAAATATAAAATTTCTACATAATTCTTCAAGATAAACATTGTTGTGAATTAGGTGAACATAATTTTTAAGCAAATATGCAGTGATATATCTTTGCCTTTTAAAAAAATTCTAAATTTAAATAAACCTCATTCATGCTTTGTTTGATAAGTTTAATTATGTATTGGCAATATTCACTAAATATACATTTGTAATGAAATCCCACTGAGTTTTTAGAAGCCCATCTCAACTAATAATAAAAATGAAAATGTGTGTGTGTTTATGTATGTTGGCTCTCTACAAGCCAGACCGTTTAATCCATAATTATATTAGTACTTGTATAATGTGCATCTTAGAATTGGTCATTACGGTGCGACTCTGAAAATTTTAATTTAATTTAATTACACCATTTTAATGCAAAAAATCTTTCCAGTGATACAATTTTAACAGTTCTCCAAATCTTTGCTAAATATTGACAATTTTTTTAAAATATATTTTTCCTTCATTTCCAGCAATTTGCCTGAAATACAAACAAATTTTCATTATTCAAATATTTTATCGCGTTATTTTTTTTTATTTCAAAAATTACAAAAAAGATTATGTTTAATATCTGTGACGATTAAAAGACGAATAATTAGTGAAAAAATAATATTACAAAATTTAGACGTCTGAAGAACCGGGCCTTTATACTTTTTATTACGATATGGTTTTTCTGGGACTGATCTCCATAAGTAATGTTCAGGCATATGATGAATAAACTATATATTAGATTGTAAAATCTGACAATTGATGTTCGATATGTATTTATTAACAGATGATGATACATGGTGGACATAAAGCTATGTCAGAAGCAAGCTAAACATAACCAACTTGTTTAGCGAAGCAGTTGGTCGCCAAGGACGACTAGTATATAATAATTCGGAGAAATTAGGAATTCGTATTTATATATTCTAACTGAAAAAAAATGACGATGATAGCCAAGTCGAAAAGAGGTAATTCATCAAATCTTATCCAATAAACAAAATCTACAGAAGTAGATTTTCATATCCTTCAATGGATTGGAGAAGCTAACCCTTCCCCAATCCATTCAAGGATATGGACACTATGAGTTCTGAAATTTTTATTTCTAGACTCCTTCATAAGAACATTTTGCGTTTCAGTAATACAGAAATTTTACACAGAAAAAATATTACTATCTTCTAAAACTTCGAATTCAAGATTTTGAAAACTTTTTTGCCTTTTACTAATCGGTCCGGAAATATAGATTTAAAAAAAATATTACATTTGTTTATTTATGAACACAATAATTCAAAAACGCTTTTAGGTAGGTAGATGAAATTTGGAATATGGTCTTTAAATCAAATTTGAATATTTATATCAAGATTTGAACGAAACACATTCAGATATTTTCTGTCTGTCTTGCTGTTTGAATTTAAGAAAAATGACTTCAAGATGATAAAATTTGAAGCATTTTTGTTAAATGTAGATATATGCTAAATTTGTTATGAAATCCATAAATATGTTGATCTTCTGTTGATCAATATTCTGTTGAACACATGAGTCTATTTATCACAAGAGTGGAAATATAAAAACTCAAAAACTAACGAAATAAATATATGAAATTTGATACGTTAATTCAGTTCCATGTCAAAGTTATGTGACGAATCCAAGAAAAATTCCAATATACATATCATATGCACACACTTCCAATATAAATAAATAATACGTAAGTTTTTGTGTTAGCCGCATATAGCCAAATAAACTGTCAAAGGCTGCACTTGGCGAGCCAAATAAATTGCCAAAGGATTTATTTGGAAATGTAATGTCATGTAAATATATAGATAAGTGTATTGGTTAATTATGCTTTAATATTACTAAGAACTTGTAAAAACAATCTTTAATTAAAATAAATACTTTTGTCATCTAATTTTCATGCGTTCATTCAATATTTCAAGAGATCTGGAAAATTCGTTTGGGAAATGGAATGTATACTTTATTAATACTCTATAAAAATAATTTTTTAAATTTCATTTCTCTTATGTGTTAAAAAGTAACATAGTACTTTAGAAAATATTTTAAGAAAACAGTAATTTCAAAATAAATATTTTACTATTGTGCAATATAATGCCTGAAACAGATTTTAAAAAATCCAATTAGTACATCAATGGTATTAGTTAGAGTTATATTTTTTTAGGAATAAACCTTATTATAGGTATTATTATTATTTTTTAAGAATAGACCATATTTTTATAACAGCATAGCTATAAAAATATTTTTATTGAATATTTATTTTTGATCCTTTATTCAACAATTTTTCAAAAATAGCACTTTTCTTGGACATTCAAAGAATATTTTATTTACAATCCACATACATTCAGTTTTTTTTATCTCATTACTTTTTATTTATAAAAGAATAAAGAAAGAAAACATATTAAAACAGCAAAGAAAAAATTATGAAAAAAAAAATAATTACAAAATGGAATGCTTGGAAAAATCTTAAAAAAGGAAGTAAAAAGAAGAAAACTAAAAGGTCATTAAAAGTACGACGAAACGACATTTTCTCAAACAAATGCCAGATCCTTTCCAAAACAAATTTTAATGAAATATGATATATTATCAGAACTATCTCTCTCAGTATTAATGATTTTTATTCAGCGGGGAAAAGCTGCTGGAGTATCAAAATCAAAATGCGAGCGTCTCTTTTAAAAATATCAATTTCGAATAGCTTTGTTTACACTCGAAACGAAACAGCGTCCAATCCAATTTTCCACAGAATACTTCGAATTTTAAAGCAATCTAACTTGTAATATATGACAGAAAATATAGCATATGAACACAAAAGAACGAGCCACTTAAAACAACGCCATTTGTGAAGGGTAAAAACCAATAGCGTCTTGAAGTTTGTTATCAATATCAAGAAAGACTACTCCGAGAGAGGTTTTCTTTGTTAGTAACTACCACGATAGAAATCCATTAACCGAAGGCCAATTTCTTGATCTGAAAGAGTTCCTCTCGTTTTAGTTATGAGAGAATACAAAAATAGACAACCTTTTAGAGTGGGAGTTTTCAATGCTTAAAAAGAGGGGGAACGTACAATAATTCAACATCTGTTTTAAGCGTCCCTTTATCATTATTATTTTCGTTTCATTATTTTTCATTTCCTTCTTTTTCTTTTTTCTTTTCTCTTCTTTTTTTCGCCTCCTCTCCATGTGTTGTTACTTGTTACCACTTTTTCTTTTGTACTCGTCCTCTTTGCTTATTTTAAAGAAAATCAATACATTTTTAAATTGCTTTCTACTCCTGGCTTGCATCTGATAAAGGTGATTTGGGAAGAATGTTAAAACGGGAAATCTAGGAGGGCGCACTGCTACGTAGAAAAACGTGCCTTGTTCTTTCATTAAATTAGCTATTGCAGATCTGCATTTTCTTCTGGATCCATTTGAAACAGTGAGAGGAATTTCGAGAAAATGCGAGTTCTACTTTTTCTTTTCTCCCTTTCTTTCTTTCTTTCTTTTCATTTTCGTTCTTTTCAAAATATATAGAGCCTTATTCGCGTTCCGAAATATACTGCTCCATGAAACGTCCCTACAACGGCTACTTTTATTTATTTATTTTGTGTTGCTACTTAAATTCGAGCTTGCTTCTTTACGCACAAAATAAAGGAACTCTTTTTCGCCGGGTAAATTGCCAAAAAATTTAGGAATTTTTACTCACTTATTTTTTTTCTTCTTTTTCCAGTTCTTCTCGTGCAATGCGTGTTCTAGATGTTAAGGTTTTTTTTTGCCCTTCTCTTTCCCCCCCTTCTCCTGTTACAAGTATTTTTATGTACGAAAATGCAAAGAATTTTCTTCGTTAGGGAAAGGTGGCAACGGTCTCGGGTGGTTGTTGAAAATTCATTTATGCTAAGGTGTTCAGAAATATTTTTCGAAGTAGCGAGTCACTCGAATGTAGAATTTAAAGCGTAAATCGTCGAAATGCCTGGAATTGCCTTCAAAATTCCAGAAACAAAATCGTTCAGGCAAGAAAATGTGTAGCACAAGAAAATTAAATTCGAGAATACCGCACACTCAAGTAGGTTTATGGTCCATAAAACGGCAGATGCGACCCGATAGAGCAAACTTTCCCTCAGTTTATTTCCATACTTTTTAATGGGGAGGACCTAAAAACATTTATTTAGATCTTCATTTTATTTAGATGTTTGAAGTTCAACATATAAGAATCAAAATTCATTAGCGAATAAATTGTACCACAAAAGAAAGCAGCTTAAATCTTATACGAAATGAGAATTTTGTTATTTTTACTTCCTGATAAAACTATAAGAAAAGTTTAATATATAAAATAAAGGATAATATTTAAATTCACACTATATACTTTTAGACATTTTGCTACCTAACATTGTTGTTCAAAAAACGTTCTGATCTAAACCATACCTTCAAAATTCTAAATATATCTACCAAATTAAAATGGAATATTATGAGAAGTCTTATTAAACAAAAGAAGCAACTAAAAAAGAGACGATTGATTATTCTTTTAGTCTAACTGCAACTCAGCTGCGAATGAAATGAATTTAAAAAATTGAAAAGTGGCAGGTTTGTTGGGAAGCCTCCAATAAAGGCGTTTAGACTAAAAAGTTTATTCAAACAGTGACTAAAAGACTATATGGTGACTTTTTAATAAACCAAATCATAACTGGTCATGAGGTTTTTAATGCTCACCAAGCTAGGTTATTTGGAAAATCTGATAAGTGCAGATGTGGCAAATCTTCTGGAACCATTCAACATATTATACAGGAATGTGAATTATGGGAAAATACCCCCTCAACATGGCAATTAGGCTGGAGAAATTTGGGCATCAAATTGCAATTAAAATTCCCTCTATTTAGGGCAAGTTCTTTCGAAATTATCAATAATCTTATGCAGTTGGAATCCGTTTAGCACGATTGTAATTACTCTTTGCTTTGATATTAGTTTTCTTACGTCTATATTGTATATGAAAACTTTATTTTGTATATATGTTATTTGCTTTTGGGTCACCAAGAGCTTACTTTGTTTATAGTTGTTTTATACTTTTTCTTTTTAATAGCATTTTCTTAGTTAACGCCGTTTACATTTTTATGTTCCTCTAATAATTGTTGAAATGTTTATACCTTTTTCTTTTAACAGCATTTTCTTAGTTAACTTTGTTTAAATTTTTGTGTTCCTCTAATAACAGTTGAAATGTTTGGGAGTTACTATACTTGGAGACAAGGTAAAAATTTTTGAGAATTTAAATTATTTTCTTTTTCCAAACTGGTTCCTTGATTTAAGTTTTATTAAAATTAAGTTGATTAACCTGCACTTCCGTGCTCGGTGGGGGTTGCTTTGCGGCGGCTCATCGTTATATCCGAATGGCTTCGGCCGGGACGGATTATACCTATGCCATATTCAACAAAACAATAACAAAGTCAAATTTCTAAAAAAAAATAGATCCAGTCTGAGTTTTTCAATGAATAACTAACGCGCATTGGATGAGCTATTACAAAATCCCAACATGATTTATTACAAAATAAACATCCTCTACACGTTTGTATAGATCTAAGGAGGAATGTTCCCTCACCATTGGTGAATATTCCCTTATCCCCAAAGATCAGTAAAAACGAAGACTCAATTCGGCCTATTCAATTAAGCCTATTGATAGTATCTCACTTCCCAAAGAATCAATATAAAGAATTAAAATCCCTTTTCTGGCCATAAAATAAGGTTTTGTTAATTTCTGAATTCTATAAAAAACCAAATATCACAAATAGATTTAAATTTAGTTTTTGTTTTATTTTGCAATAACATTTTATGCAGTAACGAAATAATTTTTTTCTATATTAATTTCAGTTATTTCTATAAAATTCAACCATTTTTCCACTAATAAAGTGAAATCCAGTGTTATAAGTAATGTAATATTTTTAAAAGTCAAATCCTACTTAGATCAACATTTTTTTAGTTACTTTTTATTAAATAATTACAATTAATATAAATAATTTATCAGAAAATTGATTTTTCCAAGAACTGAACTCGCATTCTTTGCCTTCACGTGAAAGATATCCTCGCACGAGAAAGATATCCTCGCATTTTATCGATTGAGCTACTGCTGTTGATTTCAATTTTCATTACAAATTGATAAAACTCTATTTAAAGCATTACAAATTAATTACATTTAATAAATGAACTAATATTTGAAAAACTGTATTAAAATCGAGTGTCATCCGCTAGAAGTTTTAAAAAATGTATTTGAACAGGAGTGGATAAAAAAAATATTTTATTTCGATTGAAAATTTTAATAAGATATATAAATATATAATAGGGTGAGTGTGAACTAGTAGTAGGAATTAAAAAATTAAACAATCAAAAAATAAATAAAGAGCCCCTAAAAATAAGAAAACATTTAGAATACCAATTATTAATTAATATAGATTAAACTTTAGATTTATAAAATTTATAAATATGTTCTCATTTTCATCTACCAGCATAGACTTATTATAATTAAGTTATACGGTGTTACTTCTAATATTTAGACAGTATAGTATCTTTTTCTTACGGATTGTGAAGATGAATTCCGTCTCCAATTGTTTTATTATGAAATAACCTTAACATTTTAATTAAGAAATTGCACTTATGTCAGTTAAGTAAAAAGTATCTGTTAGTCTGTAAACGTGCGATATGCCTTTATAGGGCTACTATAGATCAGTAGATAATTAACAAAATCTCAGTTTCTGAGTGATTAGTAAAAATGCTTTTAATTCTCATCGAAAAGATCAAATAAATCGTTTTATAATATGTTATAGTTTGATCAAGAATATCTAAAACATAAAAAAACCTTTCAGTTATTAAAATTAAGATTTATAGCAATATTTCAATTATTTAACATATATATTATTTTAGTAAAAAAAGAAAGAAAGCCATTATTTACGTGAATATTTAAATTATTAAAGCAAACCAATAGTTATAAAATAATTATATAATATTATTTGAATAGAATTTCATGAATTGAAGAAAAATATTAACAACCACTATATAAAATAAATTCGATGAAACTAAAATTTATTGTAATATTTTAACTATTTCCTGATATTATTTAAACAAACGCATACATTAGAAGTCAGATTTCGACAAATATTTTACCTTATATGTATTCGAAGAGACAAGCTATATATTTTTTTGGATTTACGCCGGCATTTTCATTTGTGTTCCCCCGAGAATTACAATGAAAATGTATAATATGTTGATTCACAAACCCACAGCGAAAACTGAGTTTTATTAAAAATTATTTTCTATGCATTTCTCCTTTCATACAAAAGAATAGAAATTACAATACATCAGGGAATAAAAACTAGTTTTACTTATTCCATTGTTAAATACAAAAGCTGTAAATAGACAAAATTTTATCACTATAAACGCTTAGATACTTTGAAAACGATTTTATTTCATGTATAAGGCTTTGATGTGTATAATAAAGCAAAACTTTAAAATTCTCTAGGTAATTTAATATTTTTCTCTAAAGTATTAATATCTCAAATTACGTAAAATGAAATAAAAGATTTCAATTGCAAAATATTATGCTACTGAGTCTCAATCCAGAGCTTTCGTCTAATGTTACGTAAAAGCGTTCGAAAAGTGTAGGATTAAAATTACCTGGGGAACCCCTCGAGAATTACAGGAACTGAACATGATTGCTTTGGTATTTTGGGGCCCTCAGAAGCAACGAGGGGCGTTGCAAACCCCTCTTCAATGAAGTTCCATAATTATTGAGAAGTAAGACGATATCCACAGGGATTAGGAAAATTTCAGAAAGGATTTTCTCTGCGATGAAAATCCCAAAGTAGGTAAACTTCTACTATTGGAAAATCGCAGTCGTTTTAAGTATTTCCTTGAAGACTTTATAAAATTTGATTCCGGTAAAATTCACTATGGAGAATAGGTTATTTTAAGATTTACTTTTATGGTGATGATAGATTTATATGATGATTGTGAATATGCTCAAAATGATGATAGCCATTTTAATCGGTGTTAATTAAGTGACAAAAATGCTTAATGTTTCAAAGTAGGTTCATGGTAGTGAATTTTGGAAAAGACGACACAATTTTTAAATATTAAGAACACCCAAGAATTGGCATATTATCTTTAACCCCTTAACCGGTTTATTTTCCTTGCCATCTAATAAGATGACACCTTCTAATTGGGAATATTTTCTTATTTTGATTCAAATTTAAATCCATGGAATACTTGTCTTATCTACATATTCGAAGTCATTTTACTATTGAATTATAATTGTTATGAATGATTTATTTTTTGTTTACAACTATCAAAATTCGATAAATCGATGCGCATACGCGCAAACCAGTTAAGGGGTTAAACAAGATGTGAACCGTCTAGATAGGCTGTGATATTGTTAAAGATATCTTCGGTAATTATTTTGGTTGATACGGAATAATCAATAAAAAATGTAACTGGAAATATTACTCACATATTGGTAGGGTTCGTAAAAAATTATTACAATTTGTAGTCGTTTTAGACTTGAAGTTAAAAGATGCATAAAAAGGTTTTTTGTTCTGTTTTTGTAGTTAGATATTTTTTAGCCTTATTGTTAGCGAACACTGGACTCAAATATAAACACTGACATGAAACTGAAACAAAACGTAATTCACAAACATAAAAAAATTTAATGCCGAATACTAAACTATATTATATATATCTGTAAATACACGCAATACTTTTCAAGGGATTAGCGACTCTTCTGACGTATGTCTTCTAGAAATATTGAAATTTGATGCAAATGTCATTTAGCAAATTTCATTCATCTTTATCAAAGCGTTTTTTGGTAATAAAATTCATAGATAGGCAAGAAGACAGATATAATTTCAAATCTTGCATTTTTTAGTAATCACGTTCAGACATAGACAAGAAGCCGTATATAATTTCAAATCTTGCGGTTTTTAATACTTATGCTCCTAGATAGGCAAGAAGACTATACGATTTCAAATATTGTTTTTTCTGATTGATAAAGGTCCGAAACGTATAAATTTGTTCTGTTTAAATTTGCGTTGGCTTTCATTACTTTTCTTATCAGTATTTCATATTATATATCATCGCTTATTCCAAATCAAACTCGTGTGTTTAATAATGCTATAATACCATATAAAAATCATATAGCAGGTATAAAAAAAATTAGAATCATGTTCTTCCGCCTTCATCTATTGAACAGCTTACGGTTCAAAAACAATCTGATTATTAAAATACCAGTTTTACCGACAACTGAAAATGCTTTTCGAAAATTGATCAGATTATTGACTTAAAAGCAATGAAAAATATGTGCAATCGTAAATTAACAAACCATATTAAATTTACAAAATTATAACCAATACCAATTTCAACCATCAACATAAATCTTTATAAGACGAGGACATATGGCAAAAACAAGACAAACGATGAAGTTCCACTATTTCATGACATCAAGAAATATTGCCTTTCTAGCAGATTCAACCCCCCCTTTTCCCCTACCGCAATAAAATCTCCCTTTTCGAACATTAATTAACCCTAACGATCGTGTCTCTGTGACCGTCACTGACCAAAGAAGAAAATGAGGAAGAACGTCACGTAATCTCAAGGGGGAAGAAGGACCCGTACCAAAGATTAATCTCTTGATTTTACCTCCCCGACTTTCATTTCAAGGAAAGGAGTTCGGGCTTGCCTTTTACACTTTCCCGTGTTAACTGCTGTCTTCACCATCCCTTCACCCAACCCCTAGAAGAGATGATCCCCTAATCTCGCGGCCCTCCCCCCGAACCTTTTCACAGTCGTTTTCTTGGTTCTTTTGGCTCCCACTGGAGAGGTAAATCCCTTCCAGAACCTTGGAAAATAATTTTTGTGCTGCAAAGGCCTGCTCTTGTTGGAAAAGTTTTTCTTTTTTTGCCCTCCCCTTTCTCTCGTCACACGCTCGGTATTTTTGTTTTCTAGAAGAGGAATATTTTCGACAACGAAAAGATGCTTCTAGAAGAAGTTTTGTTTTCGCTTTTGGAGCTCGGTCGGCAGAGAGAGAGCTCGCCCGCTTTTGGTAACTGAATTTCGGAGATTTAGGGAAGCTTTTATTTTGGATCGAAACTTTTACTCAGATATTGTCTTCTAAAGTTGGGGCATGTCTGTTCGATGTTTACGCCAATACGTCGAGTCGAAGAAATACTTTTCTCTTTTGGCTTTGGTACATTCTGAAACAAATGTATTAAGCCAGAATATTTTCTTCAGCTGCGGTGTTTTTAAGGTCAGCAAATGTTAGAGGCACTTTAATTATAACAGAATATCCGTTTTGACATTTTCGTAATGATAAAAGAAGAAAGTAATTGTTTGGTGAAAACTTGGTGGTAAACTACAAATATACAGTTAAAATGAAGCACACTCAAATAAAAAATAATTATGTATGAGCAAAATAATTATTCACAAATTCAAAATACTAATTTCATTTAGTCTAAAACATTATGCATTTAATAAATGGAAGAATAAGCCAAAAATAATCACAATACATATATTGTTATTAGATATATTAGGATATCTAGGTAATAAGAGAAATATTTTTATGTTGTTTTTTCTCATCCCCGTGACCAGCAGAGTTAGATCAGGTCCACGAACTCATTCACCCTGAGAAAATCCAGCACCAAAAGGGGATCATCAGCCAGGTCGTGGCTGGTAAGTCCTGGATAATATAAAATGTGGCCAGGAGAGGAATACGCAGAAGCACATTTAGTGAAGAGTTCGAACTGTTGCTGTTTCTAATGATACTTGCAATGAACAAGTTGGCTGATACCTCGGCGATTTTAAGCCGAACAGCGTTTCTTGTTTGAAGTAGTGCCAACTGGGCCCGAGAGAACGACTTTCCTTTACACTCATAATATTTGTTTAGCACAGCGCCTTTTTACAGGGTGAACGCACACACACCTTACAGATAGAACACATAACATATCGCCATCCTGTGCCCCCGGTGCCTATAACGCTAGGTTATCTAACCAGTTGGATGAGCACAAGATGGGAGAAAGAAAAAAGAAAAAAAAAGGAGGGGGGAATCTGCACTTTTGAGGAACTTTTTAAATTATAATTTTGGCTGATTTTCACGAGTGGATTTCTGGTCTCAGCTATTGTAGGCCTTGAAGAGGTCTCGGTATTTATGAATATGGTTTACTATGGAGTTGATTTTGCCGCGTGAAAGGGTATTTGTTGCAACTCTCCTGTACCATTCTTCTTCCAGACTTCTTTCTGGCTTTCTCATGTGCCATGAGAGAGTGAGTAGGTATTCTGTGGCACGGTGAATTGGAGATCCTATTTCCCCACAGCTACAGTAAGGAGAGTTGGCTAGATGGAATCTGTCTAGGTATGTCGGGAATGGGCCGTGTCCAGTGAAGAAAAGTACAGATAGAACACAGAAGAACAACCTTATTTGAACCGGGACTCGCACCCGGGACGGATAGATCAGGGGGAAGACGCATTACCCCTATGCCAGGATGCCGGCAATAAAAGAAATATAAAATTTTTCAACATAGTAAATTAATCACGAAAAATATATGTTCATTGATACTTTGCAGAAAAATTAGAAATCCGCAATTAAAATTGTATCACGGAAATCAACGAATTTATTTATGAGCTAAATAATAATTCATAAATTTGAAATACTAATTTCATTTGTCTAAAAATATGCATTTAATAAATGAAATAATAAGCCAAAGATAATCACATTAGATAATTATATTATTATTAGGATATCAATGTAATAAACGATTATAAAATGTTCCAATCATGGAAAATGTATGCAAATTGGCGAGATCTTGTAGAAAAAATAAAAATCACAATTAAAATTGGAACACTTTGAAATCAACAAATTTATTTATACACGAAATATTTATTAAAAAATTAAATGTTCCAATTTGATTTTTTAGAAAAAATTAAGCATTTAATAAATGGATGAATAAGTCAAATACACACAGAAAAATACATCTGTTAGGATAATTATATTATTATTACAGTTATTAAAGTAATAAATAATAAAAGAATATAAAATATTCCAAAGTAGTTACAAGATCGTTGAAGATATCAAAATGGCAACGACAGTATATATAGTGTTGTAACAAAAGTAACCCATTCTGATTGAATGCATATTGAATAGAAGTTTTAATATCAAATTGAAAATAAAAATTATTTGTTATACATAGTTCAATTAGCGTGTAAAGAAACTATAGGATTCTATGAAAAATTTCTTGAAACATCTGGTCATTCTGCATTATGTCTTTACTTTTGGCCACCTTATATGGAAATAAAATTTTTAATACTTTTTTCAAAAATTCAGAAATAATCATATAAACACTGGGAATAATCTGTTCATAATTGAAAATCATTCACTGTTATATATCATTCTAATTCTTATATGGTATAGGAAGAAATTGCAACAAGTTTCATAATGGAAATATCAAGGAAAAAGATGGTTTTAAATTCTTACTGAGAAATGCTGTTGAACGAATGTATGTTGATGAATTGAGTTTGCAGGTTAATGAAGTAAATTTAAATTAAAGTTTTTGACCAATATGATGATATGCAATTAAAAATTATTCTGCATTTTAGGGAAGATATTTCAGGATAAAATCAAACTCAAGCAATTTATAAAGTAAAAAATTTCCAATAGTATTTATTGTTGTAACCCTTCCAAGTATTAACCGAAACGCAAGAATTATCTTGTGTAAAACTTTTTCTGTACTTCCATTTCGAACACTGATTATGCAACAAGTAAAAAAGTATTGTTTATTGTATGAGAGATTTTATTAAAATTTTTTTCAACAGATTCATATTGTGTAGACAGATTAGATAATCTAGCAGACCAAAACATCTAACAAGACCAATCATTGTTGAGAAAAGGATTATAGCTTTGCTATTCTTTGTCAAAAATGTTTTTCATGCAACCTTCTGTCAACAAAGTTCTTCTTTTTATTTGTATTCTTATATTATCTGATTTTTTTTAAATAACCATTTTTGTTTTGACCTTGGCATTTGCAAAGGTCACGAATAAAATGAAATTATTTGCATAACTCGTGAATGATTTTTACAACCAATAATTGAACCGTTTGCAAAATAACAAAGCAAATACCAATCTTTTGGACTCTAATATAGTTTGAAAATCATCCTTTTATATAATAAAAAAAGTTTCCTATTAAAAAAATATAAGCATTTTAAACCTTGTGTCTGCTGAATATTCTTTTCACATTTTAGAAAGTCCAAAAGCTCATTATTCAAAATAAATATAAGGATGCGAGTTCCAAAAAGTAGTAGAAATCTCTGATTCTACCTTACTCTGGAATTTTCTCTAAAAATAGAATGAATTAAAAGATGAATAAATTTATTTCACATCGATAATATTTCCAAATTGAAATAGTGAAGTTTTCTCAATATATGGATCTTACTCTAATTCCAAAAAGTTTCATTATCTACTTTTGAAGAAATGATTATACATTAAAAAAATGTACCTAACTGAGATAACATATTTTAAATTGCTTCAGCCCAGAACTAAACTCAAAAGAATTTATAAATTCATCCATCTTATATTTGAACAATAACAATCTTCACATAATCCTAGGAGGGGGGGATAAAGACATTTTAAAATATCATATTAGTTTTACAGCTTAATACTGAAAATACTTATCCGAAACAATTTACTCAAAACACATACCGTAATTCTACACCAAGAAATAAAAGAAACTCGTAAAAATTCCCACGTTTTATACAAATCCACCCTGATAGTATCATTTTTTGTCATCCTTTTTCAATTCACGTGATATACGGTTAGCGAAAGAGACACACACTTAAAATAAAATAGAAAAGGAAGAAGAAAAAAAATGTACAGTAACAGCAGAATCCTTTCTTGTTAACAAGATTGTCCAAAGAAACCAATCATACGTGGGAAACACAGACGAGAAATTAATTTTTTGTCTTCGTTTATCTTTCGCAGGGGAGAAGATATAAGATGGGGGAAAAAAGACCCCCGTAAAAGATGGAACAACTGTTCAGATTATAGAAGAATAAGAATAAGGAGAACACAATCATCCAAGGAGTGGGAAAAAAATGGAGAACCTTAAAAACTCGCCAGAGAGATGATGCAATGTAATCCCTGTGATGAGAAATGCGACCTCATGACGTCCAGGATAAAAAGAGATCAGGGTTGATTGAAAAGTCTGTTGGTGCAAAATCTTCAGTTACGGGCGTGGTGGTAAAAGTGCAGAGCTTTTTAAGTGAAAAGTTTATTTTTATCACGTAATTTTATTTGAGGAAATGCTTTTATGAGAAGGAGGGAGCTTGATCGTGTAAGGTTCGTGTAATGAGTTGTGCTTTCAGGTATTGACGTATGAGAATTCTTGTGAAGAATTATTTATGTCGTTTGAATAGCCTTTAATTTCGCAGCATATTTGTGAAAACCATATTGTTAATTTAGTGTGTTATTCAAAATAAATTCAACTGTTTCTGTTGAAGGTAAGGTCAATATGTGATTATAGAAGGTAGAATCGATATGTTGTTGCTGTATCAAATGTGTATGTTGCGTTGTTGCTTTATCAAATGTCTATGTTGCGTTGTTGCTGTATCACATGCGTATGTTGCGTTGTTGCTGTATCACAAGCGTATGTTGTGTTGTTGCTGTATCACAA
>JAOUZG010036556.1:3186924-3200416 GCA_026289955.1 Argiope argentata | reverse complement strand
AATATTGGAATAAAATCTGTCTGTTAATATTTGAACGTGACAGCTAAAAAATACAGAAAGCTTCATAGATGACATGACAAAAACTTTCGTACTTATCATAGATATTCTCATTTATTTCACATATAGAATACATGCAACAGATAAAAAATTTAATTAAACAAATATCCGGTTCAAATTGGATTTACAGTTTAATGGATAAATTACTAGTGGGTCCATATAGATAGTAATATTGGAATTAAGTATGTCTGTTAATCTTTGAATGTGACAGCTAAAAAATACAAAATGCTACATAGATGATATCTGGTATGTGAGTATTATACCAAAATCGTTTATTGCTGTTGAAAAAATTCGTAGAGCCGGGATGGCCTGGTTGGTAGAGCGTTAGACTCGTACTCCTTAGGTTACGAGTTCAAAACTCACCGGTCAAAAGATTCCCCGAGTGAATAACGACTGGCGCTCGTTAAATTTGTTCGTGGCCGCAAAGTCCTCCATATCGAGAGTAATACCACTGGGGGTACTAAGTGAGAGGTGATCGTTCTCTGTTCCAAGTCTAAATTAAGATCTGAGATGTATGAATGAATTTGCATGAATGTAGTCCTCCCACTAAAAAGAGTTGTGATGTGTGTGTAGCTAAGTCGTACTCTTTGCTCAAGATGGCGCTATTTGTAAAACAAAGAGACGCATTTCTTAGACTTGTCCACGGCAAGTGCCATTAGTCATAACACACAACAAATTCGTCAAAGGGATGTATGCTTTTTATTTCACTTGATATTGCTAACCATAACTCAAAATAATTTGCAATCATTACTCAAAAACGCAACAAATTCAAAAAATGAATTTTAACCCCTTAATCTACGATTTGTGGCCGAAAAGTTTGGGCTGGATATGTGAAGTCGTGGTCATTTCTAACCATTCCATTGTTTAGTAAATCGGTCCTCAGTTGAACGCTCACGATTTATAAATGTAAATACTATGTCTAAGACACAACTGGTTTAATTTTATGAGATATTTGATTTAATTACAACAGAGTATAATAATTGTGGTATATATACAAAACAATTATTATCAATCTCTAAAATATAACAAAAATCAATAACATTTGTTTGCAATGCGATCATGTTGCCCAATCATTGAATATGGACTGTGCCCGTGATATTAACTTTTGGCCTGATGATCGTATTACGGAAACATATGATTCCATTACCTGAATTGCTCATCTGGATAAAAATTTGGTTTTTTAATCAGCAAATAATTTCAAAATAGTATTCTATTTTTTTTCAGTATGTCCCGAAGAACAAAATGAGTTACGTTATGTTAGCGTACGATAACTTGGAGAAGGAAATACTCGTTATAGAGAGATGCCTAGAGAATAATTTTGGCACTACCAAAGTTATATACTAGATATGCCAAATTGGTAGTTCAATTTTGACCTCAAAAAGAATATTCTATTCAGATTGAGGATTCTTGAAAAGTTGAAAATGCGAAATGGAGATCAAAATGAGGAGACATAGCAAAATTGTAATAAATGTCATCTTGTTGATATCTTCTGACCTTTGTTGACTTTACTACTTTCTCATGGAAATAAGAGACTAATTTTTGCCTATTGTATGCGTTTTTGCGAGTTTAATCAAAGTAAAATGATTTACATATATTACTATTTTAAAAGGGAATTACCTTTTTTAAGCTAAAACAACCATGGTCACATGTATATACATATTCATTAATTTGTATTATTAATAAATGTATAGATTAAAAAAAGAAGGAAAATAGCAATTCTTATACTGTTATTTATTTTGGAACTTTTTCTGCATCATGGCAAGTCAAGGACTAGAAAATTCCATAATTAAGACCAGAATAATCAAATATAAGTTGTGTATGTGAACGTTGTGCATGATAAATTTGACTTCGATTGGATAAAAGAAATTCTTTCTTAAATAAATTAACATTCAAGGTTTTTTTATTGACTACCTAAGAAAATTTGTTTTGAAACCACACATACTTTTTAAGTTTATAAATTTAAAAATTTTATGTTATTACAAAAATAGGAATATAAACGATAAAATATTTATTATTTAAATTCTATTCCTTTTACAACACTTGGACATGCTCATAAATTGAGTTATGCGACTTGATTGAGGTAAGATCATTAAAAACACTTTACAGGAAGATTGGACGGCTTAGAAGTATCAACATTTGACCTGCAATTACTTCTTGAGAATTTATTAGTGCTCATTATGTGAAGGATGTTCAAAATTTTAATTAAAAATAAATATAAACAACTTCTTATTATAAACTTTGATAGACGAACTTAAAGCTCAAAAATTTAGAGTTTTAATAAAACTAATTGTTATTTTCGCACAATTTGTTTTTTTAAATATCAATCAATTTTTAGTAATATTCTTAAATATATTTTTTATCGTTTTAGCAACTGAATTTATATAAACGAGCATTGCAGTGATAGTTAATATATTATTTCAGGGCTTGTTATCTTTGCTGCAATTTAAAGTAAAACTTTAAAATATTAAAACAAAACAATGTCTAAAAATATAAAGATTATGAACTTTCAAATTAAGAATTATTTCTGAATCAAACTAAAAAAAAACTAAAAATTATTTACGAATAAAAATAAAAAATACTAAAAACTATTTCTGAATTAATCTAAAAAAAACTAAACATTATTTCCAAATCAAACTTGAACCCCTTAACCGGTTTGCCCATACGCCGTTCGTGCATCGATTTATTGAATTTCGATGGTTGTAAACAAAAAAAAAATCATTCATAACAATTATAATTCAATAGTAAAATGACTTCAAATACGTAGATGAGCCAAGTATTCTATGAATTTCCATTTGAATCAAAATAAGAAAATAGAAAGTGTCATCTTATTAGACAGTAAGGAAAATAAACAGGTTAAGAGGTTAAAAATATAAAAATAAAAATTCTTAATCAAACTAAAAAATACTAAAAAATTATTTCTGAATCAAACTAAAAAATACTAAAAATTATTTCCGAATCAAGCTAAAAATACTAAAAAATTATTTCTGAATCAAACTAAAAATAGGTGTAATTGTATTTAGAGAGCACTAATGCTACTATTACAGCTAAAACACATTAACTTACTTTGGTTTTTATACTACGAAATTTTTATCTAAAATTTTGAATCTCTCTCCCTCTAACATTTCGAACAAATCATGGAACCTTTCATAAATACTTTATTTCAGCGACTTAAAAAATATTAACAATTTTCTTTCAAAATAAACTAAAACATTATTTAAAAATTCTTATTATTTATTACAGTCTATAAAACACATTTTCAGTTTTGACTGAGGATAAACCTTCTTTCAACGAAACTTCAAGATAAAAGTGATGTGATCTGACAAAATAATCTGTTTTTAAAACTGCGTTCTAAAAGTCATTTTCCTTATAACTTACGATTTTAAATGTGTTTATCTTTTCATTTATCTCAGAATAAATCCAATAAAATGAATGATAAACTTTTTTTAAGAGCGCGGAGGACTTCAAATGAGATCTCGAACTTAACCAAGTGAAGAAGGAAACTGCTGAAAAAGAAGCGGTTCTTTGAAATCCATCAAAACTCGTCAAGTGTTAAAAAAATTTCTACCAAGTTTACTTATCAAAGGTAAACAATAAGGATAAAACGATATAAAACTGTAAGAAGGATAAAAACACGTTGGAAAAAATCTCGCGGATATACTTTATAGAAGTAAATTTTATTATTAAGTAAGAAGTTGCTGTAAAGTGATAAATATAAATAAAATCAGCAAGCGTAGAAAGATCCGTTTTTCATTCTTTATCCAATTCCTTTTATTTATTGCAGAAATCAAATTTCAGTTTTTCAATCACGATGTACGAACTTTAGATTTTTATTTATTTATTTATTTACTTATTTATTTATTTATTTGAGCTCTCAGAGTAATATTCTCAACATCTCCGTGAGATATGTTGTTACTCAAAGAGAATTTATGTTACGAATCGACTTCAGAGAAATTACTTTTCCGAATTTTACTTTTGATGTTGATTTTATTTTAACTATCCACTCATACTTTAGTTTAAATATGATTTTCCTCTTCGGATGATTCAAAAACTATCAGTGTAAGTATTTTATAATCTGCAATGACTCTTTTATAAGTATTTTTCATTTATCTCGGACATAATTTTTGCTGCACTATTTAGTTTCAAATGGTTATTTTAATGTAACTGACATACTATGTATTATTAGAAGTAATTGTATCAGTCTTTACGATAAAATAGAATTTTGTGATTTTTAAAACGTACTCAAATATTTTATATCATAATACGAGAAATGGTTGTCAAGTCGAAAATCGCCCCAGAATTAATAAACTCCGGTAAACTTGGGGGTCTGGGGTTTTTGGCCACAAGGAATCGATTGGCGCCGGTTTTGAGGCGCTACGGTTGAGCAGTTCGGAGTTACAGATAGGATATTTTCAAACTTTATTAGTTTGCCATAATGGCTACTTAAATTTTCAAGTGGTAACGTGCTGCCATCTATGGCCAATATACCATCTATATCAATATTCATATATATTTTTTTCATTTCATGCAGACACGTGATGAAAACTGCAATTTTTATATGTTTAATGTGCAATAATAATTTATTTTTTTAAATTTGAGTTTTTGTCAATTTGATGGCAACATATTAATAAGATAATTTTTATCCCTTTTACTCGTAACGCATGCTTGGAGCTTAAATTTTAATTTTATCTTATACTATAATACGAGGAATGGTTGCCAAGTCGAAAATCGCCCCACATTTCCGACATTTCAACATTCATCAGAAAAAAATAAGGATAACTTTGATATTTTTACTAAATACGGCATGTATTGTTTTGATAAATCACAATTGAAAATTTAAATATTCGAGTTAGCTTCGATACCTGTTTTCTCCGAGCGGAGCTCGGTCACCCGCTGGTATATTTAGTTTCAGAACCACAAGAAAAATCTTTTCTCTCTTATCTCTGATTTCCAAGATCTCCGATTTCCGCTTCATTTGTCAGAAAATTGAAAATGCAGTGTATTTTAAAAAGTACGACTATATAGTTTTGAGCTACGATTTTTCCCAAAAGAAATTATTTAATTTGTGGTTACAAAGTTTTTGAAGCTTAGACTAAAGACTTCTAAATGCCCAATTTTATACTATTTTTATTTGAACAATATTTTTAGACAGTATCTTTCATATACAATAAAATAATTCACTTTTTTCATTTATATCAAATATACTTGGTTATAACTATGCAGTGAATAACTGACATACAAAATATTGGAATCGATGTTCAACATGAATTTTACAATTTTATATCCAACCAATAAGATATGCCGTATACTTTGTTATTTTATAAATATATATCATTGGTGACATAAAAAGCGAAATATATATCATACGTCATATATATTTTGTTGTAAGCGAAATAATATGTTACCTTACAATAGACCAGTTTATTTAGTATAATCTAACTCAAGATGGTTAGAATCACGTAAGAAATAGAGTTCAACAAAATAAATGAAAAATCACATATATATTTTTATTTTTCTTCGTGTATCAAAAGCATTGAAATAATAAAAAAACGACTGAATTTTTCTAACATTTTTGTTACGGCCGTTTTCTCGTATAAGAAGTATGGAGGAAGCATTGTGATCGCCAAATATTCGAATTCATTCTTCCAGAACTCTTGAATTCTAAGAATTCCTTTTGGAATATGGATTTTTGACTGAATAAAATAACACAAAAAGTTTTTGAGTGGATAGAAATTTGGTATGCAGATTTGTATCAAATTTGGAAGGAAACCAATTCAGAGTCTGCGCATCTGGTTGTTCGAATACTACAGAACTCGATAACTGCAATGAAGTTGGTAGATACAATTTGGAATACGCGTTTGGTGTGAATTAAATATATTCATTATAAAATGCTGAACTAAATCTATCAAAAGCTTTGCCATCGGATTGGTCAGTGTCTCAACATGCACTGTAAATGTGATAATTCATAAACGCAACGAGTTAAAATAATTGCAGTGTGTTGTCTTGTGCAAACTTAGCTTCATGCGAAATGTAAGTAACATTTGGTAAGAAAAAGATCTACAAAGTACTTTTTTTTATAAAAAAAAAATGTTGGATTCAAGTCAAATAGCTGTGTTTTGTAACGATTGTTTAACAGTTCCATGTAAGGTATTTGGGATCTTTCTTGATCCCCGATTTTAAGCGAGAAGAGAGAGGATATTTTTTTAAAAAAATTCTTTTGGCAAGCATGCGAGAAAGTTTCGGGGAGACTATCCTAATACTTTTGCTAGCTATTACATTTAAAATTTTTCATAACAAAGGTATTTCTATAACAGAATCTTCAAATATGCATTACGAAATAGAATCTAGAATGCATTCTTGTTGTAGTAAAGTGTGGATATTTCAAAACTTAATAAGGATCTAATAATTATTTTACGAATCAATAATAAATCTGTTTGAAAAGGAAAATTTTCAATTTTTATGCCAAAGAAAATTTCAAGTGATATTTATTATTTCTTTTTCTTATAAACACCGCAAATATTCAACATCAAATTCGATGGTACGCAGGCAAATCAAAAATTATTTACGCCAATTTTTTTTCGCCAAAATACGGCTGTGAATACAAAACGAATATATACATTCCCAGCAGTGAACGTTCCTTGAACCGTACCAGCCGTATCTGTCTTTTGCTCCAATGAGCGGCTCTGCTATCAGTCATTTAAGATGGCGGTTGCCCTTCAGACCTCCCCAGCTTATGAGCAGCGAAGTGTTATTCGTTTTCTATGCGGAAAGGGACAAACGCCCACAGCAATTCACAGGGAAATGCACCCCATGTACGGTGAAAAGTGCCTCTCTTTGAGAAGTGTCCAATGGCGGTGTCGTGAGTTTCAAAAAGGTCGTGAAGACTTGCATGAGAATGAGCGTTCACTGGAAGTATCTGGAACACCCACTTTACAGTCCAGACCTTGCCCCTAGTGATTTTCACGTTTTCGGTCCACTGAAGAAGTTTTTGGCAGGAAAGAGATTCACGTGGGACGAAGAAGCCAAGAATGCGGTCCGACGGTGGTTCCACAGGCAGCTGGAAGAATTCTACCACAGGGGGATCTCTAATTTAGTGCTGCGTTGGGACAAATGTTTGAACCGGTGTGATGACTTTATGGAAAAATATTACAAGGTGCGTAGAACACTATAAATATTTGTAAATATTTGTATGTACCTGTTTTTGGGGAATAAAAAATAGGCGCAAAGACTTTTTGATTTGCCCTCGTACTAAATTTTAAATTTCTATAGATGCGATATGAATAATTTTATTAAAAAGAAATGATTGCGACATGGAAACAGCCTTTTACAAAACTAATAATAATTTATTGAATTTATTTTTTCCTTTTAAATTGGATGTTGTAGATTGATAGAGAAATTAACCATCATTGTGAAAAAAAATTAATAATCAATTTTCTGTGCACAATTTTATTTTTTTTAGCTTAGAGTAGATATCTGCCGCAAAATAACTTTCTCGGCATTAAAATATTTTATCTCTTTAGTTTTTGCACAGAATTACAATTGAAAACAGTTAATATTTCCTTTCAGCACGGGGTTTAACTCTATAATTTTTTAATCACCATATGTTACAAATAATCGTATAAAGCCTTTAAAATATGTAGCTGCCAGAAAAAATCATAACTCCATCTAATTTAAACTTGATTCTTATATGATTAAAACTTAATTTTATTTCACTCTTCAGTGATTATTTAAATTGATATTGAACCATTATCAATGAACTGAAATCAGACAAAAATTTTAAATGGAAAAAAAAAGTGAAACAAGAACTTAGCGACTTTAGCAAGTTCAGTAACATAACGACGTTTTATTCTACGTGAATTTAAAGATTAAAAACTTAGACAAAACATACGCAAATGGACGCTTGCAATAAACACGCTGTAAATCAATTGATAAACCTTAAAAATACAAAAGCAGTAAATCGATAAAAAATAGCATGAACAGCTTTTCAGGAATTCATAAAAAAAGATACTTCCCTCAGCTACTCATTTCTCTCAACACGTCGGCTAATCTTAACTTATTCAATATCAACTTTCTGATTTGTCATCAGGACTTTTATTATATAATATGGTAAAGTCGTTTCTAGAAAGATAACGTAACTTCGCTCCTAAACCATATCTATCGCTAGAATTCCAACACTTTCAGAAACGTTGTTTGTGTCTATAAAACCATGAAATTCGACCTCGATTAGTAGCTAAATTTGTAACCAACACAGTTGGTGAGTCATTGATTCGACATACTTTTAGCATCCGTTACAATATTACAAATGCTAACAGTATATTACAAGTTTTTTGCGGAAAATAATTTTTCGCTTCTGTTTGAAATATAAGTAAATAAATCTGGTTAGGAACGATTATTAACTAAAAATGTAATTATAATTCCACGAATAAATAAAAACTTAAAAATGGATCTAATAATTGTTATTGAGAACGGTAGCTTTATTGAAAGAAATCATATATATCTTGAGAGTTATCTTAGATCCCGATAACGATTTTTTAATTGGCTGTGCAAAGGCATAATTCTTATCTTGTTGATGAAATATTTACGATGATAAATAATCGTTTTTCAACAGATAATATTTTACTTGAATCGCGTCATCAAAATAAGGATATACTTGTTTATCTACAAATTTACTTTGATTTATCTGATATTTGAAGAAATGTGTAATCATTGGTGGATAAAATAAAATTATGGAACGTTAATTGTCAGACTTATATGGAAAGACTACTTGAAACTTTTAAGAAAGGGAAAAGGGATTTAAATATTGTTACGTTTTTAGCGTATTGGGTTCGGATTGAATGGACTTTATTTGAGAACAGCACAAACAAATTTATTTACAGCTATTTACAGGTATATACAGGATGACTTGAAAAAGTAAAACTTCAGAAAACACAATCCAGCAATAATCAGTCACTTACAGCGTAAATGCAATCCTTACGCACAATAAACACAATTCGGAAAACAGCTATAGTATAGCACAGCAACAGTCAATCACAGCGAGCTCAATAACACAGCGTTAACAGCAAACGCAAACACAGCTCACTAATAACAAGCGAAAATCCGCTAGTCCAGCAAAACGCTTCTCTTCCTTGAGAGAACAACTGCCGAAAGCGGTAGCCCGTCTCTTATATAGCCGGGCGAAAGTGCCGAGAGGCTTCGGCAACCACCGAGAGAAAACGCGGCTCAGCCAGAATTCTCTCGGGGTTACCAGAATATTCCTCTCGCCAAGTCAACTCGGTTGGTGCGAAGCACCTTGTGAAGCGCCGCCAACGTTTTCATCTTCGGCGCACGTTTCGCCCGCTTGTAACAATATGAATTTCCTTTTAATAAAGCACTTTAAATATCCATTGCCAACATTCTAATTTTAGTTATATTTTATCGTATAATCAAAGTTATTTTTTCCCTTGTCCGAAACGACAATGAATTAATTAACGCATATTTTTTTTTCTTATCGTATCTACAATTTGCATATTATTTCAAATAGTTAGATATTATATTGGGATTCTAGTATTATAATTTTTTTATAACACTGATATTCAAAAAAGTAAATATTTCAAGAAAAAAGAGACTGAAAAATAAATAATTCACAAAAATATATTAGTGAATTCTTAGCGCTGTTTAAGATGGCTGGTAAATCGTCAATACAAATTTAGTGTTTAATTTTTCTATTATATTACTACCAAATCTAACAAAAACTTTTATATATTTAAATATTGACTCTTAAAAGTGATAATATATATATAATTTTAAAATAACATAAACACAGAAAAAAATAATTTAAAAATTTAAATTTAATACGAAATCAATACAAATATAATCACTAATTTTATTACTCCATGTATATGTATGATAATTCTGATATTCTTACAAGTACAAAAAATATTTAGAATAATGTTATCTAATTTAAGGATATTGCAGTACGACGCGCAGGAATTATCTTAAATAATATTAACAACTCTCAATAATTTTTTTTTCAAAGAAAAATACGTTAAGAGAAAGGATTTTGAGAGTTATATTATGAAGGATAAGGTTTTTAATTTATTGGGATATAACTTAGATGTATAAGTTGGAGGAAGATAAGATTTTATGCACAGTTATAATAGCGGCAAAAATTTTAATAACATCTACGACATTTAACATACGTTGCTATGAGGCGATGCCTTTTAATGTCTTTATATTTGTTAACGCATAAACAGTTCATAAATAATTTTTTTAATTAAATTTTGTGCCAACACAGAAGGGAATTCCATCTATAAATAAGAATTACTTGAAAGTTCTTAAGTTTAAGGAAAAACATCGCTTTAGATTCGTGATAAATTATGTCGCAAAATTTTAAGCTAAAGGAAACACAGCCACTAACTGTATGCAAAAGAAAAAAAACTATTAATTTTCTTCCAGGATAATAAATAATAAAGTTAATAATAATAAAAAAATGTCCTCTATCTCTATTATCTCTGAGGAGTGTTTTTATTTTAGGAGCTTTAAAATTAAGTAGCACTTTCTAATTTATTCACTGTCACGTACGTAGAAGCCTAAACTTACTTTAAAAAGCAACTGCCTTTGTATAATGTTCAAGTAGAGATTAAGAAAAAGACAGCTTCATCTTGAGTTGGAGGAAAAAATAAATAATACAAAAAATACAGGACAATTTCTTAGCATTATTCTTATAGTCATTTTTTACTATCTTGTAAATTATATTACGTCTGGTGATATAGCAATTCTTTTATAATGGATTTTAGTTTCTCATATATGAAGTTTATACGCTTACTACTAAAAATACACAATATTCCTTTTCTGCGCAGTTCGTTCTCTAGGAAGGAAGAGTTCCTAGGGGAATATAAGAATTCTCAGATGAATAGAAGAGTTTTCCGATGAATAGAAAATTCTTATATAGATAAAAGAAGGAATAGAATAATTCTTATATAGATAAAATAAGGAATAGAATAATTCTTAGATAGATAGAAGAAAGAATAGAATAGAATAATTATTAGATAGATAGAAGAAAGAACAGAAGAATTTTTAAATTTATAGATGAAAGAACAGAATAATTCCTAGATAGATAGAAGAAAGAATAGAATAATTCCTAGATAGATAGAAGAAAGAATAGAATAATTCCTAGATAGATAGAAGAAAGAATAGAAGAATTCTCAAATAGATAGAAGAAAGATCTGAAGAATTCTCAGATAGATAGAAGAAGGAATGGAAAAGTTATCATAGCAGATAGAAATATTCTTAGACAGAAGAATACAAGGTAAATACAAAAATTCTGAGACAGAAGAATTCTGGATAGGTAATAATAATGGATATCAGGTCATTGATCCTCAGTTTTGGCGAATTAAGAATGACTTTGGAGACAGAACATGCTCTAACAAATGCAGAATTTTGGGATGTATTGGTTGTTGAGTTTTATAGATTCTTCAAGGAATTCGATGCTCTATTGAGAGACAAGGTAACAGTTATCTCGTTGGTTGCTTTTAGCTCTGTATTTTTACAATTACAATCCTTTATGTTCACTTCAGTTGCGTTTTTTGTTACCTTGCTTCGTGTATTCATACAGAAAAGCACCATTTTTAATTTGCAATATCTGTGACAACTGAAAATCCATAATGGATCAAGCTATGCAAATGGGATTTAGTAGGAAACCTTCCATCAAAATTGTACATATTCATCAATTTTGTAGCAACACTTTCAGATGATAAATTATGTGCCAGTATTCACGTGGCGATGATAAGCAAAAATGTAAATTATACAAATAAAGTTTGTTGCATTGATTTTATAATCATAAGATTTGTATATAGCTATCAGATTTGATATCAAATTCATTTACTCATTAATTTCGACAGATAGTACCTGTTTGATTAAATGGGTCCATCTAAAATATATTTAAATATTAGCAAATAAAGAGGAGTCTAATTGGATGATTGGAATTACAAATATAAGTGAAGACAGTGAATGGGTTATATGTTCGAGAAAATCTTTCTTTTTGAATATAAGCCTTTTCAAATGTAATTTATTCAATTTAATTTTAGTGGTATTGTGAAATTTGAACTTGTATTGTAGTGTATGTTTGCTGTATCTTTTCTCATCTACCTAACCTTCTGGTAGTATCTTGTAATCGTCGCATTTTGCCTTTGAGACTCCAAATACGACCGCATCCTGTTTCTGTAGGTTTAATCTATCAATAAATTTCATTCTGCATTTTTAAATTTCCAATATTAGTTCACACTCTCCCTATGCATATTTATTTATGTCTATTTCAAAATTTCAATCGTTAATAAAATATATTTTTTTCATGCTCTCAAGTTCAAATAATTTTGTAAAACTTGTAGCAGATGACACTTTATACTAATACAGTGTTTTCAAATATTAATTCGTTTATTAAATTTAATTAATTTTTAATACTTAAAATAGGGTTTTAGCAGTTTTAAGGAAGATTGAAATCAATAGGCAGAAGCAAAATCTAAAATTTAAGGATTTCATTATTTTTTTAAGCGAAGGTGAAGAATGTGAGCTCAATTTTTGCAAAAAGCAATACTTTTTTGATAAATTATTCATATTAATAGTAATTATTTAGTGAAAAGTAAAAAAAAAATAAAAATTTTCTTTGCTGATCTAAGTATGAATTGACTTATAATTCTTTTTTATATTAACTATTAGAAAACATCTTGTAAATTATACCAAAAAATAGTCTAGCATGTATTGTAACTAACTATAATAATCAGATTTTTTTTAAAAAAAATTTTATTCAATATGGGATACATAAAAATTCACAATTTTTAAAAAATCTATTCATACACATCACTTAATACTTTTAATGGTTTGAATTTGCTATTAAAAGCAATAATTAAGTTATACTCTCCGAAGACAAATTATACCAGTGATGTTTTCGCTTTATTTTTTTTATTTAAGTTAAGCGCTTTGAGGATTAATTACTTTTTTACCCAACACTGTTTACCTTCTCATTATAATAATTTAATATTTAATTCTCTGCCTTTTGAAATACCAGGACTTCATTTTGTTCTACTCTTTAATTATTTCTGGCGTTCTTTTAATTTTAAAAACTAAGTTTTAATCCTTACTTTTTCGCTCAAGAAGTAGTTGGTTCTTAGTTGCTTTCGACGCAGTTAAAAAATAATTATTTTGGGGAATAATCTTTTCATTTTCGGTGCGCTGCAGATATTATATTTTTTTTTACTTTTAAAGATATTTAGCAAACTTTAACTTAGGCAATTAAATTGTGAAAAATTTTAAAAAGAGCCATCTATGTTCAGAAAGCATTAGCTATCTGAATAAATTTAAAATATACATGACCATATTGGATTGTAATAGTGTGTAAAATAATTTTTATTTAAGCTGCATTTTTTCAGACAGTGAGCAATTAGATAATATATAATGTCTAAAA
>JAOUZG010036556.1:3172477-3186524 GCA_026289955.1 Argiope argentata | reverse complement strand
TTTAAAAATTTGTGCGTCATATTTTTTAGTGTTAATCTTAATGCATGTAAAATTTAAAATTACAAAAAGTCATTTTAAAAGTTCCTGGTCGTCTTGAGTGGTTAAAACATGAAAATTTAATTAAATTCAATTGAAATAATATTTGAATAAACTGTATTAAGCTGGAGTGTCATCCTCTATAAGTTTATATATATATATATATATATATATATATATATATATATATAAACACATGCACACACATTATATATAAGAAGAGTGTGGACTAATAGTAGGATTGAATAAAATAATATATGATACTGTTCATATAATCTTTCATTTTTCTTAAAATTTCCAACCCACTTTAATATTAAATCGTCTTTATATACTGGACCCTCTGCTTCTTTTATAAACCCAAGTCTCATCTTTGAATCTAAACCAACCAAGATGATCTTCTAGAAGAAATCTACCCTACCGACCCAAGTTCATCTCGTTGGATGCATAGTCTCTCTCACGGGTCCTGATGGAGATTGATAGACTGCAACACTAGAGAGAGACATATGGCATTTGAGACACCCCGCTTCCCACCACCCTGTCTCGCTCTAAACTTTGATCGATGGGGACAGAGGAAGGCAAAGAACCGTATGACATCGAGTTTCCCTCCTTTCATTGTCCCCGAGTAGGAAAAAAACAACTAAACTCGCACTTTTTATTTAAATATATGCAAGGTCATCTACCTATACCGTTTCTTTTGCGTCTCCTAATAGGCGAAAGTCGAAATGGGGGTGCTAGAAGCTAGGGTACTGCAGAAAGGGATGTTTTAAACCCCAGCAATGCAATTACATGAGCTACGGGCTTAGCCCGGGTTACGCCGAGGGGAGATACATGTAATCCCTTATGTTCATACTTAGTATGGAATGTTTTTATTTTACTTGTTCTTCATTTTTTTGCTTCTATCTCCCTTCCTCCACTTCCACTTGCATTTTTGATGGAAATTTTATTTATGTACCATCCGTCTGCCTCCAGTCTCGGGCTGAGGAGTTCTAGGCACAATTTAAAAGTCCAGGGGTCGTTCCCGCAGATTAGAATGAGATTGGATAACATTCGGAATCCCGTACTATGGCAGTTTATAAGATATAAGATTGCCAGGGCTGCTTTGAATTTTTGATGGAACGGCGGGTAGGGATTTTGATTGATGGCTGGGATTACAGATGGGGGGTTGCTGACTTTTCCGCCAAACGAAGTAGGCACTTCGGAGATCGCATCAACACTTTACGGATGTCTTTGATTGCCTCTCACGATTATCTGAAAGTGCGAAGGAAATCGTTTTTCCAGAACTGCTCGTCTGAAGCAACTGATGAAGATTAATAGCATGAATAATACCGTATCAAGCTTCTGATTGTTGTCGTTATTCTCCAAGAAGATTTCCACACGTTATTCTTTTTGGATTAGGGAAGTTATCGAGATGAGCGGTGGTTTTTCACGTGATTTTGTGTTTCTTGAAGCTTTGTGCTCAGCATTTAAAAAGATCGTGACCAAGCCCATCTTGTAACAATCTCGTTTTTGGTGTTTAAAAAGAGCATTCGAAATCCATTAAAAATCAGCTGTTTGGCGACTTAAAATGTTAGCATTTAGAATCTTAATGCTAGTTTAATGTGATGGATTTAAGAGCTTATAAAGCCGGCTTAGATGTCAGTTTTGATAGCCTTGATATTGCTTGACAATAATAATGTCGTTTAAAATCTCCAATTCCTCTCTCTTAAAGCTTCAAAAATAGATGATAAAGCAAATATACAACTAAAATGCTGTAGAAAAGCTTTATCGAGATCATAATCGTTTGTTGACAGATGAGAGTTTGAGATGATTTTTTAAAGTCGAATTTCAAATAGAATATGTAATTATATAAAACAGAACAGTGAAATATTCCTGCTTTTCAGGCAACATCAGAATATTAGAATGATTCCCAAAAAGTTGTTATTATGATTGTCATTAGTTGCCAACTTTAGTTCTATAATAGGGCGATAAACTACCATATGTAAAATTGCATTATGGGATTGCATGTGATGAAATCTCAATTTTGATCTGTGATAGAATTTAAATTTCGCTTCCTATTTGAAGATTCTGATTTTATTTTCTAAATTATCAGGTGGTTTTGAGGAAAGAACTATTGATAGTACTTATCTGTGTCTAATATACGATACTAAATTCTTGATCTACCGAAAATGAAGGAGGATAATACATTTTCATACGCATTTCCAATAAATTTTTTAAAAAATGGGTGAGAAAAAATAAGTTACACCAATTTAAATTTGTTTTTTATTTCTAAGACATTTGTCTGACTATGTTTTATTGCCGTTTGAATACTTTAAGCTTCTAGGAGCAAAAACTGAATGCTTCCAAAAGAATTGTTGATTTTACAGAAATGAATGATGGATCATAAAGAACTTATCTTTCTTTTCATTGTTGAGATAGGATTGTAAATGATATTAAATTTCCATTTGGAAACCTCTCTAGGTTATTTTAAAACTAGCATAAGGGTTTTGAATCCCAGATAGATAGCTAGGCTGACATATGGCATGGCTCATCATTTCCAAATCTTTACACTACATCAAAGGACCAATTCTTGAACCAAAACGTCAGATTTAGTCTCTAAAAGGCTCATATACATGATCAGAAAGTAGCGGAATGTTTTTTATCTTATCTGGAGCAATGCAACCTCAACTTCCACGCCATGGCCAGATAATGAATTTAAAATACTTAAAAAGAGTATGAGAAATTAAATTAAAGAAATGTAGTAGTACTAATATGACATGACATAACAAATGGTAAGTGACGTAATAAAAATTAGTATAATTTTAAAAATCTACATTAATAATCACATAAATTATAATAGAATAATGTGTGCAAACACAAATAATATAGTATTTTTTTCGCGTTTATTACAACTGAAATTACTCGTAACCATCAATCCCACTGTACTAAATAATCTCTAAAATTGGCTGCTTACTGATACATTTAAAAGTAATTAAGAAAAATGCATAAAATAATTAGTGTTTATTCCATATTTACTGGTCTGATTTTGTTCAGTATTATTTTATTCGCATAAAAATTCAAGACTCCTAAGTTTAATTCAGTTATCCCTAGTAGCACACAGATATTGTACAAGATCAATATTCGCAATATTGTGACATATTGTTTAATATCATATAATATCGTACAATATTGTACAATATTATGCTACAGATTGTACTACCTGGGATATTAACATGCCGTTGTAAAGCAAAATTAAAGCTATTTTGGGACGGACCTCGTAATTTTGAACCACATTCAGATGCCGAGAACGATACCTGAGCTGGCGCTTCACCACATCACACCGCACCAGCAGGGGGACGTTTGGCCTTGACGGATTTAAAGTGCAATAGACTCCCTTACACGACAGTTCGCTGTTGGAATCGGGTCAAGAACGCAAAACTCTGAGTCACACGAGCCGATACCTTATCACCAGGGTACGTGGCCCTATACGTTGACCATCAGTAGTCTTATGTTCTATACCATTTTAAATATTCTCTGGAAGTCTCACAAGCACTATTCATCTCTACCGGCTTTCTGGCGCAGAGGTAGCACGTCTTCCTCGTGTCCTTGGTTCGAGTTCCGGTTTGGGTATGGCTGTTCTTCTGGGTGCTATCTGTGAGCTGTGTGAATGTGCCTCCTTATAAAAAGGGGCTGTGCAAGCGAATGTGGTGAGTGTGTAGCTTAGTCGTACACTTGGCCCTAGTTGACGATACTTCAAAAACAAGAGACGCTCCTTTCGGTTTAAATCTGCTGCTGTATCGGCGGGGGGCTATGGTAAGTGCCATAAGTAACAGCAACAACACTATTCCTCTTTATATACGTAATGAGATGCAATCTTGACTGCTCACAACCCAAATGAATCTCCAGAGTTCACCAATTCATTTGAAATATTCATTTCGTTAAAAAAAACTTTCAAATTCAGTGAAGATTATGATTTATTTATGTTTTCGTTTAATCCCGTTTTAATTCTCAATCGGTTGTTACGATTTCGATGCCAGATTCACAACATATAAAATTTTTTTCTCAAATAGTTAGGTAAACGAATAAATACACTTGTAATAAATAAATAAATAAACTAAGTGCTTTTTTTGTATAATTCGGTAACAATGGCTTCCACAACAACATATTTTTAAACTTTTATTTTGATGGATATATAATTCTCATTATTTTAGAAATCTTACTCCGTTCAGTTCGTTTTGCTATGTTACCTGATTTTATTTTCATACATGCAATCATATCACAAGAAAGAGTAACAATTCTATATAAAAAGAGGACACAATTTTTCTCATTATTTGATTCGATTGTTATACTTTTAAATACTAAAAATCTCAATTTTTTAAAATTAAAAGCATGCTTTACACTAAAATTCACACAATATGGAAAAAATGAGTGGCATTTTCATCTCTTCTTAATCATAACTGAAAAGAAGCTAAGATGAATTAATAATAACAGCAACGAAAGTGATTTTAATTTCAATTCAACAATGAAACATTTAAAAAAAATAAGAAAGATTTTAATAGATAGAAAAAATATGTGGCAAAATATACCACAGTAAAAAATTTTTAAATGATGTAGCATTTATTTTATGCCGTAATATTTAAAACTTCCCATTAAAGACATTAAAATTTCTCTTAAATTTTAATCAATTCAAATTATGACATTAAAGAATCAATGAAAGATGCACAGATTTATTTTCAAAGAATATAAGCTTTGTAATTCTAGGTCAAATGGTCTGACTTGCATAAAACAAATACACATAGACACATATTCTCACCATCGCCATTACTGCTTGTAAAGATGGGTGATCTTATCCAGTGGTCACTGTATTTATTTTATTCTAATCAATAGTCCTAAGAAAAATATTTTTTTAAAAAATAAAGCATGCAATTGATTTATGTAATGTAATATTGTTATCTAATTTAACGAAAACTAAAATTTTATTTAATATTTTAACGTTATGGGATCACATGATTTGAATAATAAACTAACTTAGTGGTGATACATTATTTATACATAATAATACAATCAAAAAATAAGTTTCCGAATGAAATCCAATTAATATTATATATGCTACATTACGAGTCCAAAATTAAATACACATTAATATGTCAATAATCAGATTACATTAATTAAGTTATCACACGATATTTCCAAATACAGCTTGAAGTTGTAATTTGTGGAAAGCTGTAGATAATGCTGTAGATTTTGAGGATAAGGCAGACACAAATAGTTAAAGTTCTAAGATATATGCATGTGATATACCGACAGACATATTACATTTAATTCCAATTTTAACTAAAGTAATACGTATTGATCCCTATCTTATTAGAATATAAATTCATACAATGGTATGTTTGAATGTTAATTGAATACTCGAATATCTATATAGATATTCTGAGATCGAATGTGCTTATTAATAATGAATGCTTTCATCTGAATGCACAATACCATCTTATGTTAGGATTATTAAATGCACAATTCTATAATTTTAAACCAGACAGACGAATTTACAGAGACTGATGAATAAAATATTTCATTAATGAGGATTCATACATTAAATATTTTATTCGATTTGGCTTATTTCATTCCATTGAAGTCATGGAAAGAAAATGAAGAACTCGCGCCATGACCAGGAAATATTATGCTTTATATTGTCTTCCAATCTTCAGAGGCAGCCTTTGGGCGACATGTTTGCGGCTCTGTCATTCGATTACGCTGGCACTGAATTGACGCTGATTGGAAAACCTAGTGCCACGTGTCCTAATTTAGTCCAATCACGGTTTGTCAACAAATCCGCTACCTAACAACTATTCTCTGACCGAAGCACTTCTCTCGATTCGTTCTTCTAACCATCTAGCATTCTTCCTTATTTTGTTAGAAAGTAATGTTATTCAAATTAGCCACGCCTTTGAAGATTCCTCAAAGACTTTTTTTTGTTTTTGTTTTGTTCCTTTTTTTTGTAATTTTTCTTATCTTTTTTCCCTCGGAGGCAGACGAGATTTCGGTGCCTTTATTCTTTATTGTTTGCTTATTTTATTCTTTTTTTTTTATTCACACGGACCTTCTTCTAAAACAGCGCGAAAGTGAAGAATGTCGGAAAATTTCTTGTTGCGTTTTCTGGTTGTTAGAAGCAATTTCGAGCGCAATTTCACCTGACAGCCATGTCGAACGGTTATGCTCCGGAGAAAATAAAGTTAGGAATGAAATTTTGATGAAAATTGAGAAGTGCGAAATATTTTCATCCGCTTTTGTCTGACCGGCCTTGGAACATTCGAAAAGAATTTTTTTTTATTTTCAAAGAAAGATATTTGATGTCGAAAAATATTTTTTGTATTCATCACGTAATGTGTTTTTTTTTCATATAATGGAAAATTTTGATAAGAAATAAGTATATAGTAGTAAATGAGGTGTAGTAAAATAAATCACACTGATTATTTTTATTTCTTTCTGTAAATAACTTATATATGTTTATAGAGATAATTTTTATCAGCGCAAATGCATCATTGGAACTTTTTATTTGTCTTCATTTTATTAAAATCACACTACATAGATGCTTTTATCGAACAGCTCTATTTAAGCTCTTATTTAAATTTAGAAGACTAAATATATTACTTTATTTAACGACTCAAAACTTACTTTTCTTGGACAGATGTATTATGTAATTTAAAGAGCTAAATTTATTTCTTAATTTAGCTATATAAAATTCTTTTTAGATTAAATCCATAAACTGTTTGTAGATATTTCATAAATTTATATTATACAACATAACCATATAACGACAACTTAAAAAAATTCCATAGTTGCTGCCGTTAAATATACAGTTTAATGCATTCAAATATGCATTCAAAACCATGCTTATAGAATTATTTGTAATTTGTCCAAAAACGATAAATATTAAAAATTATCGATTAAATAATTATAAATATTTATATTATTAAATATTTATCATTATTTTTTGAAAAAATAATTAGACAAATTTAAAATGTTGTAGTAAATTTAGATAATACCTAATAATAAACGATGTTGAGAAATAAAATATATATACACATAGATCTTAAAAAATTGATACGGCATTTGTTGTTGTACATTTTAACTATAATTTCGCGTTATCATGGATAATATAAAAACAATATCTGTGTGCAACATAAATCTGTAGTAAAAAATCACAAGTCTACTCTAGGCCCCATATGAGGTCAAAAATTTTGAATCAAGTCTTTTGAAATAGATGATTTATTATTAAGTATAATCTCTTTTCAGTAATCAATAAATTTTTTTTCTTTCAGTATCATTGTATTTCTGTTAAATGTTGTGAACTTCAAAACTCTGTTCTTTATCCTTTTTTCAAAAATACCGCTGGATATCAAAGATGAATAACATCATGTTTGCACATATAATACAATCGATAATGAGACATTAACACTTGTTACAATGCAGCCCGAAATACTAGGTAGCAAGCGCACATTAAGGAAGTTTGCATCTAAAAATATCTGTTGACATTTATGAGTTCTATCAGTGACAGCTCCTTTGAGAATCTGGAAATGATAAATTCAAAATCGATAGTCGTGGAGATACAGAAGATAGCTTGGCGCCTATTCCGACATTTTTGTAAAAAAAAAATCGATTTCAGCTTAAGTTACCCGTGGAAGATTATTTTCAGGCGATTATTTATTGTTTGTATTGAATCGACTGAGAAATAAAACGACATTTTAAAGGTCTTGCTCACGATATGGAAGGAATGCGATAGATGTCCATACTTTTGAACATTGTTATGCTTTAGTCTGGAACAACTATAGTTGCTAATGTAAGGAAAGTGGCGCAGTGTGACATAGTACGTCGTTATATAGCTCTGATGCGTTTCAAAATTATATTTGAACAGACTATGATTATACTGTTCGTCGAAAAATTCTAAGACGACCACATTTCGATGATTCTAACATATTAACACTTTGCTGACCGTTGAAGAGTTAACTCGTCTTTCCATGTCCAAACGTTTTTGACCGGTGACGAGTTAACTCGTCATTGCACATGCATTATCTGTTTCAATTTATAACTCCGAGGGCGATATAGAACATTGCAAACACTTGGTGTATCGTGTTTAGTCTTGTCCGCTCTATAACAGAAAAATTACTTTTCCTAGTATTTACATTTTTATTAGAATTTTAGTAAAACTCCAAAAATTTCAACCAAGACGGAACGTATCGGCGAAAAGCTTTTTGATGTTCCAATTCAACAAAATTCATTGGAGTTTTTTTAGAACGTTTTACTTTCATATTCAATTACAAAAAAGTAGCCGGTGACATGACATAGTTTCTGTGTAAAATTGCCAGTCGCCAAAGTGTTAAGTAGGGAGACGTGGAACAATGCGCATATTTCCGGTATTCCCTTTTACCTTGGATTTCACTCTTAGAAACTTTTTATCATGTGAGAACATGATGTTGTTTTAGTTAGGAGGTTTTAGTGTCTCCAAAATTTGAAGGCAAGAAATGTACGTTTTTTTTTCATTGGTAGATAGCGAGTCATCTGACCTATGAAATTTGAGGTTTGTTTTGCCAGTATTGTTTGAGATATTTAGTTAAATTTACTATTAATTTCTTTTTTTTTTGTTAAAATTGCGTCATATTCTAATTGGTATACGATTTCCTACTTTCTTTTTTAACTTGAAGTTTGCGACCTTGGATTTCATTTTCTCACTTTTTAGTCCATTTTTTTTCACGTGTATGTAAGTGTTGTGCCAATATGGACCGCATTTTAACTCAAAATTTCCTATTGATATATGGTAAGTTCAAATTGCAAAAGAGCTTTCAGGAGTGGAACGAAGAAAATTTTATATAATGTCATTGAATATTATGACTAAGAAGCAGAAAACAGGGAATTATTTATTCCTGTCGCACATTCTTCTCACATTGCATTAGTATCTTTTTTCTCCTGTCTTACTAATTACCTAATTTTTAGGTCTCATAAAACCGCAAGTATTCACTGTTAAATGTAAACATCTCATTCTGACGAAGCCCCCTGCTTCTGCTAGGGTCACCACTAGTTAACAGTTTACGAAATGTTGAACAGTTTGATATTGTAATTTTATACATAAAACGGTACCTTTTCGTTAGCCGCGTGGCCGTGAAAAATTGCCAAAGAAATTTGGCAGAATTCTCCGTTATTTGATAAGATTTTTCGCTTTAAAATCGCTGTAATATTGTAAAATTTGGTGAAATTTTACAATATTTGGCGAATCTTCGTTGGCACCAGACAAACGGGGAAGTACTCATAAAACATACCCATTCAAAGTAATTCGTGACTTTGTTTCAACAAAATGAAAGGTATATCAATACCTCGTAAGCTTCAGAGTTTAATAGAAGCAAGAAAAGTTGAAAATTTGTGAAAAACTTCGGAATGCAAATACTTGTGTTATGTCTCAAATGAAACTAATGTTATTTAAAAGGAATAATACATTTAATTGCGTTGAGCTAAATATCGACGTATCGATTTGAGCTAAACATCGGCGTATTGGAAATATTTTCTTTATTAACTAGATGATATTTGTCAGAAAATGCTGTTATTTTTGCAGATGCGTCTTAGCCTCATAGAATTTATTGTATATCCCTAGGGTGCATAGAAGTATGTGGTATATTGCTCAACAGTAAAGAGTTCATTCAAAACTTTCCATGAAATGTTAGTTTGAGTTCCCTTAACTACAGAAAGTCATGGTTGCCTTTAATACACAAAGAAAAGGAAGATCAGATGAAAAACATTTCAAGAACATATGGTCTTTATTCAAACTGTTCTTGAAAGAACACTACAAACAAAGAAAGAGACAGCAGAGTATCATTGCATTCAAAAACAATTTTTTCAGCAGTTTTTGAGATGATATAAGGATTAAGACCAGAACCTGAAGCATAAAAGGATACTTATTTTATAATCTTCTAATTTTTCAATACATTTTTTTTCTAAAATAAGGGTTTTTAAACCACGTTGAGGAATTTTACACTAACTAATCATCTTTTGTATCTAATAATATGGGGGGAGATGTATTTTTGAAGAACTACTAGTAAAATTTAGTGATTCCAATAATTATTCTTACGAACGAATGAGCTGAAAGTTAGCTTATGGCATAAATTAACTTAAAAAGAATTTCATATCTTCATTTTTTAATCAATTTTCTGAAAAATATTTCCTAGTAAATTAAACTCAGAAAATGAATTTAAAAATGTATCTAATGTCTCGTAACTCACCAAATAAAAAGTAAGATGATGAATGTATTGATATTCTTTAAAATGATGATGATGTTGTGCCCGCCTTACAATGAAAGAGTATGCAGTAGCTTCTGAAGGTAAAGACCCCTGAGCACCCGAGGGCAGAAGTCTAGCTCATATGAGGATGCTATTACACAATCGTTAGAGCATCCCCTTTCTACAGGAGGGGGGGGGGCTCTTTCACACTCCTCGCAGATTAAACTCAGAGGGGAGAACAACCATGCCGAAACCAGGACTCGAAATTGGGACGTCCAGATCATGATGGAGATACTCTATCTCTAATACAAGATGCTGGATACTCCTTAAAATGCTGGTGATATATTCAACGAACAATTATATATATATATATATATATATATATATATATATATATATAATTAGACATGCAAACTATTATTAAAAAAAGAAGCATAAAAGCAAAAACTAAATTATTTAATGAAGTATGATTTAAAACGCTAAAAGACTAAACTAGATGTCGCTTTTTATCTTTTTTATAGCCATATTTCTGTGTTACTAGTTCATGGTTTTATTTGCTTTATCGATCATGCAGTAAGTTAAGAATTCTGAAAAGATGGCCATCATCCTTAACAGAATATTTAAAGACGTTTTTAAACTCTATAAAATAACAGATTTTTTCAGCAAATATTTGTCAATCTCTCTAAGAGGTGTCGCATTCAACTGTGAATGGTAAGAAATTTAGGAACTGTGAAATTTGAATAATATATTTCCTTCACTGCACAAAGTATTAATGAAAATAAGTTTCCACGATGTTGATTTCATATTGTTTGAAATTCGCAGAATTGAAATCTTCTTAAGTAAGTCACATATTAGAAAATAGTTTTACATATATTTTTACTGAATTTTGGATGATAGCCAGATCATCTATGTTGATAATAACCATCGCAAAAAATTTAATGCCTTCAGAGGAAGAAATTAAAGTTTCAAAAATTACCAAAATTATGTTGTATCTCTAAGATAAAATACAGATACCCTTCTATAAAACTTCATATTTCAAGGAGATTATATAAATGAAAGCCTTATCTCGAGGATTAAATTTTCTATTTAGAGTGTGGATATAGGAGATAGATCTCTGGATGCATTTTGAGTGGTACTAGGCTGTCAATATTATTGTCTATAAGTATAATGATTTATTGTTAGGATCTGTGTTATTGATTTTTGAAAGTGCTGTCTTTATATATGATTCGGTTGAGTTTTGCTGCTAGTGTACCCTGCTTTCTAATACTATAAAGCAATATCTTCTAATATTAAATGTATTGAACTTCTTTTACCATACACCCATTAGATGGGATACCATAAATGAAATTTATACACTTTCGGATATTATCCATCTAATTCGGACATAATTTCCAATTATCTATTCTTATACAATCTTGACTTTTCTTTGAGCCTTGGTAAATTAGTGGTAAGATCTTGGCTTCAGGATCGCTAGCTGAGCAATTCAAAACCTATTTCCACTGAATGGTCATTATGTAAGCTGGCTTGGTGTAGGTTAAATCCTTCAGGATTAAATGAAGTTAGTAAAAGAACTGCTGATTCAAATGTTTCCCACCTCATTAGACTACGATTCAAGAATACAAAAATACACGATCGACTTCAAAATAGTTTTTTGTTACTTAAGAATGGGACATAAATATAACTAAGGAAAGCTAATATGGTTTGTACTCAACCTTTTGTCTCCGCCGAAAATTTGATCGATGTATTTTAAATAACACTGAATAATTAATTTAATCATTAGTATTATTCCTATAAACCGTTTAATCATCAGCATTATTCATATAAATCGTTTAATCATCAGCATTATTCATATAATTCGTTTAATCATCAGTATAGTTTATATAAGTCATTTAATCATCAGCATCATTCGTATAATCATCAGAATAATTAACATAATCATCAGCATAATTCTTATAATCATCAGAATAGTTAATATAATCATCAGCATAAGTCGCATAATTATCAGAATAGTTAATATAATCATCAGAATAAGTCGTATAATTATCAGAATAATTAATAAAATCATCAGAATAATTCGTATTAATCAGAATTCGTATAATCAGCATAATTAATATAATCAGCATAATTCGTATTATCAGCATAATTAATATAATCAGCATAATTCGTATTATCATCAGCATAATTAATATAATCAGCATAATTCGTATAATCATCAGCATAATTCGTTTTGTGCCCATTAAAAAACTTTATAGGGAAGAAAAATCTCTTAAAAAATCTTAAGAATTCAGATCAAAACTTCACATTAGTTTATGCATGAATTTACATTTATTTTATATAGTTTTTATTTATGAAGAAACTAATACATCTTCAGTTTATTAAAAAAAAATTTAAAATAAACCACACTTCAAACAAAATCAATTAATTTTTTACTAAAGAACTTCTAATATTCATTTACCATCAATAAAACGTTTTCGTCGCTCGAATTTTGGGTGAAGCTCAGAACCCTTCAACTTGATTAAATGTTTAAAGAGAGAGTTGTAAAAAACGATCAAGTTCGCTCATTCCCTATGCTTTGGGCAACGAGTTGAATAATTACTGTTCATCTGAGTGGTCGCAGCATTAAATAGAACAGTACTCGGCAAATAAGTATTTAGATGTCCGTCACCGTATAAAATGGAAAGAGAGCGAAGTCATTTTCCTTGGAAAAAAAAAGAGAATTTTCAAAAAGATTCTGTAAGAAATCTTCTTTGATTCTTAAGAAGTAACAACAGAAAGAAAAAAATGGCATGGGACCGACTTTAAATCTTAAATTAAAAAAAATCTTCGACCAAAATGAAACGGAGTCGTTTTTAATTAAGACTAAATCTCATTCGACTTGAATGATAAAAAGATCCCGTGAATTAAAATGCAGTTTTTTTAAAGAACCAAATTCTTCAATGAGGAATTTTAATTGATCAATTAAAAAGACAAATGTAATAATATTGTATTTAAAAGAAAGATATTCTGTTTGGATAGTGATAAAATTATATATTAATGAAAATTTTCTAGGATTTTTTTAAATAAATAAATAACTATCAAATCAAAGATAAATTTAATTTGATGAAGTAATATTGTACTAATAGCTTGATTTACTTCACACTATTTTTTGGAGTTGTGCTTTCAATTAGTATGTGTTTTCATTCATATTTTAATGATTTTGGTTTTATGCCTTATGGGGGTTTTTTGTTGTTTGGTTTGAACAGTTTGTTATAATAATATCTAGATGCTAAAAATTTTTAAAAATAATTTGCCTGTTATCGAGTTATTTTAACTTTGTAGTACTGATATTTAATCCGAAGCCTTGGTATATATTTGGATGATTTTAATTTTATGTTTTATGGTCTTTGGAAAGTATATATGTGGTTCGAAGTATCTTTTATAATCACTGTTTATACTATATTTAACTATACATGATGAAATATTCATTCGCCATGTATTTTGTGCCATGAATATGATGATTTATATTGTTCATTGCCATCAAGGTGCAGTCTCAAAATCAAGTTTTTTTATGATAATATTTTCAATTTGTATACTCCGTATGCGATAGTGTAAAAACTCTTTGCTACAATCCATAAAAATCAGAACATTATCCTTTAATGGAAAGCATCGTACCGTAGAAGTAACAACACTAGACTGCATATAAAAAAATTTACGCTGAAAAAAAATCAAAAACACACTTTTGTTATATTACATAACATTCCATTCTTTCAAAAACACACTTTTGTTATATT
>JAOUZG010036556.1:3138611-3172467 GCA_026289955.1 Argiope argentata | reverse complement strand
ATATTACATAACATTCCATTCTTTCAAAAACACACTTTTGTTATATTGCATACAATTATCTGAAACATTCTTTCAAAGACGACATCTGATGTAATCAATGGTCGTCTTTAATTAACTCATAAACACCTTCTAATGTGTAAAACGAAAGTGCCGATTAAAAAAATAATATTAATTACAAAAAAAGACCGATACGTATATACAGATTTATAAAAGAAACGTTTTAAGAGCTCTTCAAACTCTAGAGAGGGTAAAAATATTAAAATCAATAAAGTAAGATCTTGAAAAATCTAAACACACAAGAAGAACTCCAAATCAATAGATTGAGAAACATTGGATCGATTCTACTCCTTCTTATCCAGTTTTTTTCTTTTTCTTTTTTTCACTTTTTCTTACTTTTTTCTCCTTTTATTTCTTACTCTTTCCTTCCTACTTTCAGTAGAAAAGCCGATTTTTGGCAGCTTCTTTCTTCAAATATCATCTGCCTGGAAGATATTTTTTTCTCACCAAATAAAACGTCATTTTAAACCTTAGCATGGAACGAAAGCATAAGAAAAAAAAGAAAAAGAAATAATAAATAAAAGTGTTGGAAGTAAGTTATGGAGACTTGAGAAGACCGAATATTGATAGGATTGTATGCTTAGAAGGTAGATGTGTTCATAAACTTCCATACCGTTGGATTACAAGCTGTGACTTTCGCCAAAAAGTTGAGAAAATAATTCCCAAAAGAAAGAAAGTTTGGATTTTTGTTTGAAACTATGAAAATTGTTTCCTGACACACGACTCAAAATCCAATATTTCTTACTTAGTTTAGTTTAGTTATATTTACACATCCAATTTTAAAGCAACGATAAGACTATTTAGGAACGGACCTTGTAATGTTGAACTGCCGTCAGATGACGAGGATGACACTTGAGCTTGTATCCCCCTCTCCACACCACACCTGTGAGAGGACGTTTGGCCTGGACGGATTAACCCTACACCAGGTCTGCTTACACGACATAACGTAATATAACGCCATCCTGTGCCCCCGGTGCATATAACACTAAGTTATCAAACCAGTTGGATGTGCATAAGGTGGAAGGAAGAAAAAATAAAGAAAAATTGTTAAAAGAATGGAAGAGACAATAAACCATTTAAGGATCCCCATAGAGAATTTCATCGTTGTCAAATCCCACATGATTATATTCAATTTTTTTCTGAATTAATATCTGGATGGAGTGGACAAGAATACTTAAACAAATGGTAAATATGGGTTGAGTTTACAGCGAAATGAGATTACTAACTGAAGTGGAAAAAATATTGATAAATTATATTGTGGACATTTTTATGGTAATTTTATGTTAATAATGATAGAATCGAATCACGGACCTGAAAACCTCCTGTTCCAAAGCCAAAACCTTACCACCGTACCTCCACATATTTGTTAGAATTTCATATCCTAATATTTTCTAATAGTTTGGCATTACTAATTTTTACTGCTGGTCATCGTATGCCATTGAAGTCCGTCACTCAAATTATTGTAAGCAAAGTTCTAATAAGAAAGATGTTAAAACAAGAGATTTACCTATTCCTCTTATATATTAGTATAAAATCAGAAAATACTATAATGAGAAAAAAATGATTATCAGGATTAAATAATTTTTTTTAAATAATTCCAGCAGGGAACGAGAGCACATGGTAAAGAAACAAATTGTGAGACGCTAGTATGAAGATTTCATACCTCTAACCACCACGTAGCTGCCACGGTCTCACAGGTGAAAAGATATGACGTGAAGAGACAAAGTTTTGAGCTGGAATTCATGGTTAACACAGCTTTTGTAGGATCGTCGATGGAATCTCCGAGAAATGATTCTAAATTTAAATCGAAATTTAATCATGCATACGTGAACAGACCTCAGTCATTTAATCTATAAGATATAATCATAAGAATTCATCTATAATAAACACATTCTTCCAAGAAAAGTGCCATCACCTTTATTAAGGCACGCGACAGAAGATTTGACAAGAGTGAATTTTTAAAACATTGTACTGTATGAGGGATTAATATGTTCATTAATCCAGACCCCTTGTTTAACCTCTTGACTTTAATAAGAATATTTGCGTAAGAAAGAAAATTTTGATTGTTTGATACTTTGCAAATGCTTTCTGGCTTTTTCCTCACCATACCATTTATTTATAGGAATTGAAACTCTTTATCCTTTAATCAGGACTTTAAAAAAATTAATTGCACTGCTTAAGAAAATAAAACTCGAGATTTTACTATAGTTTTATTTCTGTAAAATCGCATTCCCTCGGGGGGGGGCACCTCGCTTCCGGTATGATAGTTGGATTTCGCCACACTTGGTGGATACACTATTAGGTGGAGATTGGACTCCTCCCATCGATGACGGGACGCACTTCCTACGGGGAGGGTTGAACCATGGCCGGTGATAGCTATTAGGACTCCTGCCAGCGCTGCTGTAGCGGCGACCCGGGTCATGCTGTTTTATGCTTAATCCGTATTCTTTCGTGGCGGGAGAGTCATTAGAAGAATTAAAATTGCAGTGTGAAAATAACGTCTGCGATACTGGCAATGTCTGAAGAGTAGCCACGACCTCTCATCAAAATAATAGTTCACCGAAAATTCATAAAAAAACAACAACCAATGTTCTGATTTACCCTTTCGGTTTAATTGATGATTATGAAAAGTATTATATGATATGATAATAAATATGGTTATTTTCGTAATTTTTCGTACATTGATATATAGAAAAAGGGTAGAAATCATGAAAAAGACATCATGATTAAAGCGAAACCATATTCAATTGACATTTTTTAGTCATCATATTAATAATATCAACAAAGGCATGCCAACCAAGTATAAGAAACTGCATTGTATCTCGAAAAAAGAAGTTTACCTTGAATCATAATTCAAAAGTAAGAACCTGATTAATCAGGTATGTTTACAAATTAGAGAAATAATTTAATATTGTGTGTTCTGCCAAACTTTTATTTTGAAATAGGCCTTATTTAATTCTGTGAAATATCCTTGATGAAACAAGAACTAATATTTATTGATTATATATATATATATATATATTGGTTCTACACTTTTTCAATTATTTTGATTAATTTTAAATGATGATTAATGGTAAATTTTTTTCACAATGCTAACTTATATCAATCACTATACATTATAATTATCACTATAGATATAGTTTAATCGAATATATAATTTTAAAGTCAATAATGTAAGCAGAAAGAAAACTGCGAAATCATTAAAAAATAAACAAATGAAGTTATGTTTCTTAAATTCCTTGTTTTCTGAGCAATTTAAATAATATAAACAAAATCTTTTCGTTTTTACAATATGCTATTTCTTCTTTTCAAATCGGTATTTGAAACGGCAGACAATTTTTTAAAAAGAAAAATAATAATAACTTTTCTTTATGTTTTAAAAATATTTTTTCCCACTTCTATCGATAATTTTATAAATTCATCCGTTACAAAAATAAAATTTACTAAAATAATTACATCCATGACCATTATAACCAAATATATCTTTTTCCATCCGTTTTTATATTTATTTGTTATATCTCCGAATATCAGGATTACAAGCATTTCGTCATAAAGAACCAAAAAATAGCACAAAAGAAACGAAAACAACTTTTTTTCGTCTGAAATGACACAGAAAAAAATCCCTTAAGATTTACGCAGACCTCCACAATAAAACTTTTCTCAAAGAGGTCGACAACTGGCAGAGTTGAAAGAAGGATATATATTCCGAAGAAAGGCCATCCTTGCTGTCTGACGTAGTATATGCTTCCGTTGACAGCTACTCTTATTCTTTGGTGTTGAAATGACGAGTTTGCTGTTAGTAAATACTGTCGGCCATTTCTCGCATTTTTATGATAGCATAAAATTCGGTGCTCCAGATGGAAAAAGATAATTTTTCTTCTTTTTTATCTTCCATCGGTGGCAGCGAGGCGACCATTCGCCGAAAATTACCAGTTAGATGCGTCAACTTTTCGGCGAGAAAAAGAAGAGATCGATTCCAGATTTTTCTTTTTTTCCGGCTAAGAGAGAAATAAAAGCTTGGATTTTTGTGCATGAGTTTGGGCTCGCCTATATGAAACAAGAATGTGCTTCATTAAATTTAAGAGGCTAATTTTTTTTCTTAAAAAAATCTATTATTAATGACTTTGGGGATTTAATATAATAACACATTGGAAAAAATAAATGTACTCCGTACGAAAACCGTAATATAACGGTTAATAATCTGTTTCAGATTTTGGGTTTTTTAGTTAATTATTGTATGATTTTTCATCAAAAATTTCTATTTTGCAAGAAAAAGAGTCATTCTATTAAGAAGAGAACAATGCCTGATTTAGACTTTTTGGAGCCTTAGGCAGCGCATACTAAAAGACACTTTTTAAATAAACTGCCTAATTTAGCTACACATATACAAGAGATTTTTAATCTAATGAACATGTTAGTATTTTTCTTAACCCTATATGGGCCTAATTTTTGTTTTAACTCCTAAATAAAATTGTGGGAACGAAAAATCAGAAATTATAAAACTTTATATGCAAATGAAAAGAAATTTGTGTGTTTAAACAATTTTATTGCGTTATAATCATTATGTGACTTTCAAGTCACATGGGCCTATAAAATTTACACTTTTGTGTATAATAGCTTATACCTGAAAGTCCATAAATCAATTTGCATTTGATGTAAGGCATAAATGTACATGCATCCATAAATATAATTTAGTAATCATTGACAAAAGCACAAATAATTTCAATTGGATCAAATAATATCGTGTAGTTTTATTTCCAACAGTTTGCACAGCAATTATTTTGCTATTTTGGGTTGATGAGCCTAGCAATGGTCATAAATACTAGTATTGGTTGAATTTGCAAAGTCATAGAGTTAAGATTTATGCACCATCTCATGAAAAAAACTATAATTATTTTGTAAAATGTCGATAAATTAAAATGTGACCTGAAAGTTACATGGGCCCATAGAGGGTTAATTTTTTTGAAAATATTTTTTTAACTTGTTGATATATTCAGCGTTGCCCTGAATTACAATCATTTCGTGTATAACATAATATATCCTTTAGTATTCTTAATATAAAAACTACATCTGTATAAACTAATATGCTAAATTCTTTTATAGTTTACAGCAATTCTTTGTTAAATTTAGAATACTAAATTTATCAGACATTTTTTATAATTTATAGATATATTTTCATTGAGAATTTATCTAAAAACGAATTTTAAAAAAGCTGTCTCCATTTAAAACGAGCAGTTTAAATTTATGTTGAAGCATATAAAAGCAAGTTTAACCCTTTGCATTTCGATAGTGCCTTTGACTCACCATTCAAAATTGTGCATGAATTTCAAGTTTTATTTATTTATCAATTTTTCAAATTTAATTTTTAAAAACGCCTACATAATGGTTAAGAGATGTAGATTAATTTTTCAAAGAAATTTGACTTAAAAGAATTATGTATATTTATTTTTCATACCAATAAACAAATCTTTGTAATAGGTGAATAATTTTGCATCTCATTATTTTTTGGAGAGCAAAGGGTTAAAAAAACTTGACGTTCTGAAATTTCGCATTCATCCATAAAAATTTATAAACAGAAAGACATAAATGAATTTTGCACTTTATTTTGTAAAAAAAAATGTTACATTTTGGTTTCAATCAATTAATCAAAAACTCTCCGGAAGGAATATTCTGTTTGCTGTATTACATAGCAGAAATTATCTAAGCTCCAAAAACTGAAAAGGAAAATCTGAGTACTGATCATTTTCTTGGATTTTCTTAAAGTCCATAATATTATATAGAGCGATCAGAGAATAATATTTTGAGGGAATATATGAGCAAACTATAGATAGATCACCACCCTGTGGCTTACTATTTTGATACATCTATAAATAATATTCTTTGATTAAAAAAGTTCTCGAAGTTAGTGTATTTTTATTATTTCAAACTTTGAGTTTAAACATATCTGACTGATAAAGTAATTTATCATTTTGCCGTAGAAAGTATGAGTGAGACTTTGACAGGATCAAACATACATTTTTGGAGGATAACGGTGAGGCCATATTTTTCTGTCATTTCAAAAATAAAAGTTATCAAACTATTTAACTTATTTTCTCATTAGTAAATATGTTTTTTCAACTAATAACCTCAAAATTTAGCTAAATTAATGAGAAAGAAATCAAGAAATATGGTTCTTAAAAATTAAATGAAATATTACTTTTTTCATTTTTTTAGAAGTTTCAATAAAATTAGAATTATAATTTGACATAGAAAAATAACTAGGAAAATGTTATCGCTTTAAGCTTTATCGTTTAAATTGTATTACATATTTCTAAAAATCACCAAGAGCTATATATTGGAAATTGGGTTGAATATTTGGAAGTGGTAAAGGTGAAATACCAGTTTTTCTGGTATAGTTAAAAAGTTATTAATCTGATAAGAAAGGTTTAAATAGAAAAAATGATGACATTTAAAAAAACAGCTACCAAATATAATATTAGCTGCCAAACATAATAAAACTAGGAGTTTTTTTCCATTCCTACTATTACTTCATACTCTCCCCGATATATACTTATATATCTTGTTCAAACTTTCAATCATTAATAGGATTCTTTTTATTCATCCACTCAAGTTCAAATACATTTTTTTAAACTTTTGATGGGTGACACTCGATGTTAATACAGTTTCTTCAAATATTGATTCATTAATTAAATTTAATTAATTTTAATACTTTAATATAATAGAGTTTTAACAGTTTGTTATGAAAACTGAAATCAACGGGCAGCAGCTCAATCGTTAAAATGCGAGAATTTTAGTATTTTTCACTTGAAGGTGAAGAATGCGAGTTCAATTCTTGCGGAAATCTATAACTTTTTGATAAATTATTTGTAATTATTTCATAGGAAGTCATTGAAATAAAATTTTTCCATGTTAAAGTAAGTAGGGATCGATTCAAAATAAATGTTTTACATTACTTGTTTATTCAATTTCAGAAATTATTTTAAGTGTTTTACTAATTGAAGGAAAATGTTTTAATTTATTTAAAATACATGCAATACAGGAGAGTACAATTTTAAAAAAGTGCACTTATAGGTTAAACATCTTTACGACATGACCTCTTCAAATACAGCTTAAAACTGAATTCTTAAAAAATAAGTATAGAATGAAAATTCGAAAAAAACCTTAAGAAAATTTCATGATGTTAAATATAAAGAATATAAAATCTTTAATGCAATCACATATCTTAAAAAATTTCTGCTTTCAGCACCAGGATAAAGTCAGTCATCATTATGGTAAACCGCCATTATTTTAAGATAAATAAATTCTACCGATTTAATATTTAACGACATTATTCTCTACCTATTAAAAAATAAATTTTCGACTGGAACAGTAAAAAGAAATATATTAATAATACAAAGAAAGTTAAATATTTATAAAACATCCGTCTAGATTTTCACACACTTTAAAGCATCGAAAATCGAATTACATCTGCGCATGGAACTAGGATTGTTCCATGTTATTCATGATAACAGTTATGGATTTTATTCAATAACATATTCCCCGCATTTCGACAAATAGATTGAATATACTTCCTGACGGAAATATAATATTCAAATATGCATTCAGTAGTTAGATTGTTAGTCTCCATTAATTCCGATTTTCCCTTTACACAACCGACTGGGAATATGCTGATTAGAAGGGAGATTTGGAGCTGTGGTGGAATTTAAAACTTAATGAAATATGGTATTCATAAACATCAAGTACATTTAAATATTTTTGTGTTGATTCTGGTTGTGTATTATTGGATTTATTTATTATTCATGTTTTGGAATGTATGCCATGCAGATGCAATTGTGGAATTTTCAAAACACGTTACGTTGCTGATAAGAGTGACGTAAAGAAATGATATGCAATAGATTTGCAATTATTTTGGTTTAAGTGTATTTATCAAATTTTCAGATCTAAGCTACCATTTGCATTTTTTGACAACAGTTATGAACTATTTTGTCATCTTTCGCAACCATGAAATTACCTTACAAATATAGAATCAACACAAAAATGTTTAGATATATTTTTTTCTAATGAATATTACGCATTGTTAACTCTTTATCGCATGTGGACCCATATATGGTATTGCAGTTTTGATTCAATTTTATTTCCAAATTAAGTGTTATAAGATAATTCAAACTATTTTAATCCATCAAATATATATTTAGCAGTAATAAAAAGCAAAAAAAAAAACCTGTCTATGATTTTATGACGTTTTTAAATAACCTCACTTTTGTACAAATGGTGAAAAAATAAAAATGAAATGCGAGTTATTCATTTTCAAAAAAACGATAACAGAGTAAAACGTAAGTATTTTTTTCATAAAGTCGATATACTCATCTTTCTTGAAAGGATATTTTTTCCGATTTTCAACTAAAAGGGTTTTTGTCTCAGTGTATAATAGTCCATGCATAGTTCGTAAAACACACACCAAAATATTAAAAAATTTCATTAATTTCTTTCAATCGATAAATAACAAAGAAAGTTCCCTATCGATAATTAAATAAACCTATTTCCACCTGGAAACATTTTTTTTCAACGCTTTATTAATTCATGCAGTAAAGGTTTAGTATCCTCATCGTGATCTGATTGTTCAAAAACTCTATCATTACTTTATAAAAGAATAATCTTATACTACATAAGTACGCATAAAAACTGGAATTATCTAGATTTATTTTGTTTACGTTAAAAGTTTTTTGTCGGAATTAAAACATTCCTACCCAAGAAACTGTAACAAAACAATCAAAAATACAACAATTCCCCTCGGAAATGATGAAAATTTGATGGAAGTTGATAAAAGATACTAACATGTAGAATGTTGTTGAAAAATTCAACTGATCTATTTTACTTGATTGCACATGAATTAGGGAGAAGAAAGTATAATAATCATTAAAATAAATTTGATTTGAATATTTTTATTAATATTTCTTTTGTAGATTTTTATAATGGTGAAAAACTCGTTTTTTGTAATTTATCTCACATTAGAATTACTGATAAATTTAATGAATTAGAGTTTGAAATTTGGTGAGTGATTTTTTCATCTAAATTGTATATAGAATATGGATGATGAAAGTTGAGACATGTTAGAAAATTCAGATTACAATGAGATAGATTGAAATTGCATAATAATACCCAGTCGCAAACGCCTTCATGATGCAGTAGGCGGGATTTCAGAAGTGACGAAGCTTCATTTCTTTAAATGTAGTTAGAGTAGAAAAACTAGAGCAGAATACCCGAGGCAAGCAAATTAATTCTTTACTGTATGAATCAATAAACCGAATTTTGGATTTTTTTTACGAAACCATATGCGGGCGCGTATGCACTGAGACAAAAACCATTATAGGTGAAAAGTGGAAAAATTATTATCCGTTGAAAAAGATGAGCATATAAAATCCATGAAAATATTTTTTTGTCGAAAAGAACTTAAGTTTTCCTCTGTAATCGTTCTTTGAAAATGAATCACTCGCACTTTAATTCTGCTTTTTCAACCTCTTGCACAAAAGTGAGGTTATCCCGAAATGTCATAAAATCAGTGACATTTTTTTTGCGTTTTATTATGGCTAAATATATATTTGGTGGATTTAAATAATTTGAATTATTTTATAACACTTAATTTGGAAACAAAATTGAATCAAAACTGCAATACCTTATATGGGCCCATTTGCGGTAAAGGATTAACGTGCGTGTCTATGAACTTATCTATTTTCTTTTGGATATGCTCCAAAATACTTGCCTACAAATTTCTTGTTTCGAAGATTCTGTTACAATGTTTCGAATAGATAAAAAAGAATTCAGTTACTCGACAAAATATTCGAGAACATCTGATTAAATTAGAAAATTAGCAATTAGAACATCTTTGATAGTTGTACAAATTTGTTTCACTTTTATGTATATTTATTATAAGTCATTAACATATTATTGTCTCATTTTACGTCCTTTAAATTTTTTTTATGTGTTATGTCAATACTATCCCTTCAGCACCGACTCACGGTTGCTATATGATTCCGAATATATACATTTTAACTGTAAATTAATTAAGATATGCTGATAAAATTTTCCTTTCGGAAATCTGGAAGGCCCATATAGATTTCTTTACATTTGAGTTATTATGTGGCAACGTTAATAGTTCATGTTAGAACCATTCAAAATTGGGGAGTAAAAATCACTATTCAGCCCCTAACTTCTAAGATTCTGCAGGGTAATTGGGGGTCTTGGAACCAACAAATTCCTTGTACTATCCACCGTGATCGTTGAAGAACTGAAGACATTTTCCTGAAAGCTTGTCATGAGAATCATTGATGTAGGTAATCTTTCTATAGGAATCTACCTAAAACGAACTGAATTACGTCCCAAAAACATATTCTGGGATTATGTGATGGAATTGAGAATTGCATCCAAAACTAAGGATTTTAAAACTGAGATCTTACCAAAAACCGAACGCAGTTTACGAATAGAAGTTTATTTACGAACTGCGAACAATGTTTCTCATTCAAATCCCCGCCTCCTATGAAACATCACAAAAATCAATTCCATTTATGAAATTCCTTCAAAACTCGATTAGAAAACGTCGATGTCTACAAATAAAAAGCGAAAGAAGCAGAGTAAACAAAATGTTTTTTTTTCCTCATTCCTCTCTTAGAAAATCAATATCTTTTACAACACCGTACAGTCCGATTCTTTTTGAGGTTTTCCGAAAATCCAAGATTTTTCCCCCTCCTTCCTATTTTTGGACATACCGTTTCCCCTAAGCTAAAATAAAATGCTATTTCCTCTGCTTCAATTGAAAGGTCTTACCCGGTGAAAGGCCTCCCGGTATTGAACTACTAACTTTCACCTATATCTCCATTTAAAGTGCGCGTTTCCCCCCTTTTCCCCCTTTTATTGATTCTATCGCTTTCCAACTTCAAATTCCCCGGAGCTGTTTAGAAGTCGGATTACGGCTTTTTATGTTGCTTCGCTTTTAAAACTTGATTACGGAGTCCGCATGAAAGTGACAGCTATTGCAATTACCCTGATGAGAAGTGCGCTTTAGTAAATATAAAAATTTCAAACTAGTTTTGCAATCTCACTTGTTTAGAGCCTCTTTCTCCAAATGTAAATGTCAGTGGAAATATAACAGGTTGTTGATGATAATAATCTTTAAAGAATTGGAAGTTTAATAAAAATGTTCTTTATCTGTCTGTTCGGAAGTTAATAACTTCATGATACTTGTCAAATAATTTTTTTTGGGTGCTTGATGCTGTGATATCCAAATTGCTTTAAGGGTTAACTTCTGGCATTTCGAAATTGTATCTATTTTTTTATTTGAGTAAGTATATAAGATGCGGATAACTTAGACAGTTTTGACGATAATTATTTGGTTCATGTGACAATGAACTTTTAAGTTGATTCAAAATAATAATTGCCATAGGCATAATACTTAATCCCGCTTATTCATAATGGTTGAAAAATATTTATCTAATTACGAAATAAGGAATGGTTTTCGGGCATGTTTATTTAAATCAGTTTATATAGAATCCTTATTTCAAATTTATGATTTTGAAATAGGGAAAAAAGTTTGCTATTTTTCAGTTTTTGCTTTATTCATTCCTTTAAACTGATAATGTTGATTTAAAAAAGAGATATTCGGCTTAGAGATATCATTAACTAAAACAATGAAATTTATCAAAATATAACAAGGTTTGATGTCTATTAGTTGCTCAAAAGTATCAAATAATTTAACAATTTGTTAATATAACTGAAGATATTTGACATGACAAAGGGCTTTTAACCTGATTAAAATAATCACCGAAGACTTTTTACGTTCCACTCGAATTGGTTTATGCATATTGCGAAAGGTATGATTAAGCCTGCTATAATGGGTTCTATAAAAACTTTAAATAACGGTGTATATGTATAGATTGTAATTAATACAAATATAAGATATTATTGTTGACTTATAAATAAGTATTTATTGGAAATTTATCCATTGAAATGGTCTTTTAAAAAGGCTTTAAATAATTAATGTAAAAGAAAAAATTGAATAGTTAAAACATTTAGAACGTCGTGATGATAAAATTTCACAAAGAGAATATCTTAAAAATATTTCTTTTTTAGCATTAGCATTAACTAAAATACCATTAGCGCTCTTAGAAAATTTTCAACTGGTTTTAATTGTTGTTTTATTCATTATTAAGCTCATTCCAATTTTAAGTACTGCACACATTAAACAAATGAATTGTACCATCAGTGCATTAAGCGTTTTTGTGTAGTTAATATTTCAGCTATTTTATTCAAATGCATTTATTATTTATTTTTAAGGAGCGGTAAAAATTATATATTTCATTTTTGCAATTTTCCCTTTATGTTTTTTAATTTTTACACATAATTGTATTTTATCCGAATTCTTAAAATTAACAATCTTCCAATCACGAAATATATTTTCTCTTTGATAATGAATTCTGGGTCACAGAGGATTTTATTTATATTATTTAAATTTTTAATAAACATTTTTGTATATTAAAAGACCCATGGAGAATATCCTAAAAATTTCTGACTGCGTTAATTTCTATTCTTAATGCGTATATATGGTTTTTAAATAATAAGAGAATATTATTTAATATTTATTTATCAAGAATTTTTTTTATTACAAAAATAATAAAAGTTTTACTAAAGAATCGTAAGATTTCTAACATTCATACTGGATCTATTTAACATACCGTAAAAAAAGTTTATTGATTCGCTTTAAAAACGTTTTAATAGCCATTTCTGATAAGTATTGATCAAAACCCAAAGTGGGAGGGAAAAAAACTTAAGACAAAAAAAATAAGCGAAGGGGAAAAAAGTTAAACGAAGATGTGGAATAACCTATTTTTCAATCATCTTATTTCGAAAAAGCCGAATAAATCCCATAACACATACCAGGAGGAAAAATGTTTCCATCCAAACTAACAGTATCCGGGGAGAAAAAGGGAATAAAAAAAAGACGATGGGGAAAAAATTGCATGATCCAGGATTAAATTATTTAACACGCTGCCTTCGAAGTAATTTCGGCTTTTTCGCTTCCCACACTTAGCCTTTTCTTTATTTCACCCCAAGTTTCTCTAATACTCGATCTTTTGGCTTTATCGGCTAATACGGGCCAACATTATATCCTTCCTTTCATGTGTTGTACTTGTAATTATTGCCAAGATCCCCAGCTTTATCCCCGGCAAGAAATGCATCTCACCGTAAAAGAATGGGATGCTCGTATATCCCCTTTTTCGCTCCCTACCTCTCCCTTATATTTAATTAATGACGTACCTGTAGTATTATCTGCTCACCCTCTGCATATTAACCCACAAGCAAGCAAAAAAGAAGAAATGGCAAGATATAATTCTTCATTGTCTTAATGGCGTAGATGATATTCGGTTTCTTGGAGATGTAATTAAAATTCATAATAATCAGAAAGCATCCATTAAGAAAATTCTCCGCACTTGCCTGATTTAGGAAAGAGGTGGGCGAAAAGGGGTGGAAATGACATTACACGGGGGGTTGGTATGTGACTCTACTAGACTTCAACACGCAAATATTCGACCGTGCCAAATTTCATTAACAGACTAGTAGACGTAGAAATTGCTTATAGGAGATTGCGTACTTTTGTCCCTTGTAGTAAATGGCATTTGCGGTTAAAAACCTCCTTTTTTTTCTGTAATTAGGTTCCCCCTACCTCCATTTTGTGCCTTGTTTCTCGGCATTTCCTGTCTAGATAAATACTTTAAATGCCGTATTTAGTCTGAAGGAAAATAATGAAGAATATAAATAGGAAGTTGCTGTTAGAGCGGAATCCATTTTTGGCGTACGTGCTGATTGCTTTGAGGGCTTGAAGACGTTTTTCGTTTATTTATTTATTTATTTAAAAAGTGCATTCATATTTTATTTGGGTTCTCCTCTGGTTTGGAAGTTTAGAAAGGCGTCATGTGTTTTAGAAAAGTTGTAAAAAGGAAGAAAATGCGTTTTGTTTAATAAATGCCGTGACTTGCTCTCTTTCGTTTAACCAATGAAAATGAAATTTCTCCGCTTCGTTTGATTGTTATCATACATTCTTTAAGTTAGTTTTCGAAAAGTGAATGGAAATTTGTCTGGTTTTGATTATTATAAATACAAAGCTTAACTGAATAGTTATTTAGCTTAACCTTTTTGTAGACTGAAATGTTAATTATTAGTGAGTATTTTCGGCACAGGTTTTTAAAAAATGGAAAATAATGATTGGTTAAATATAATTAAAAGTGGAAAAAGCGTTCGAAACAACGAATTGAAGAGTTCAATTTCTTGTTTTCGTAGACCTTTTTTTTTTAATACGAGAAGAATGTATACAGAAAATATTTGTGATTAAAACACACATATGCACACTTTAACGATTTTTGTATCCAAAGTAAGTAAAAAATATTCTAATTACTAAATAACGTTTTGTTTCGATTATTTGATGTATATCGTTATAAATCTCAAAATTCTTTCTTCAGTAAATACATATTACAAGTATTTTAATATTAAAAATTGTCATGTTAATTATACCTTCCCTGTTAAAAATTATTTATGTTAAAAGTTAAATTAATTAAATTTGCTATCATTTAGAATGTAAGTGTTGTCACTTATTCATATATTAAAAGAGAAAAAATTAAAAATTACTGAAGTAAATTTGTACCATAGAAATGGAATCGAATAACTGTAGTAAACGTGTTCCCTTCAAAATAATAATAATTTAGTGGATATAAAACTATTTACACTTCATTTTAAAATTACGATATTTAAAGCAAATCCCATTACATCTAAAAGATTGCGTTATGGGGTATAAATTTAAGACTGATTTATTTATTTAAAATAGTTTTGTCTCTTTTAAAAGAGAAAGCGACTAATGCAGTAATAAAACAGTATTAGTAATAATGAATAAATTAGGAAAACTTAAGAAAATGCTAATAAAATTAAGTAATACATTTATTAAAAGCATTTGTTCACGACAATTTCTTTTTTTTTTTCTTGGGCCCCTTGAAATAAGTTTTAAAAATTTTATTTTCTATTTAAATGAATTCCTTTATACAATATTTTTTTATTCAATATGCTTCCATAAAGTTTAAAAAATTTAAACAATAAAAAATGTTGATAATTTATGTATTTCTTGGCTTCAAATAAAGAGTACTTATATTCTTTCTTGTGAGTGACATGGAAATTTTCTAACTTATTTTTAGCTACTTGATGAATTGCTAAAATCCTGTAACTAATGCATCATCAATAAGTTATTCAAGTATTTTCAGAACATAATTATCTCTAACTAGTTTCCAGAATCTACATTTTTATGCCATACAAGTGGCGCCACCTGGTAAAGAATTTTAGGAAAAATAAACTCTAATTGCCATAAATTAACAATGTATTTTATATTGAAGTCTGAAAATAGAGTATAATTAAAATAAAGCATTTTTTATTAGTATACAAATAAACATATGCTTTTAATTATTATTTTTATTCAATATATAATTTTTATTTCCCTTATCCTCTAATATATATTTTTTCGTAATGTATCTAAAGCATTATGATTCTTGTTATATTTGAGTCTTTTTTTTCCTCTAAATGCTCTATTTTCGATACTTTAAAGATCCTAATTGACAACAAAAAATGAAATTTAAAAAAATCAAGCAATTTAGAATTTTTATACACATGGGAAAAAATAAAATTAGTAACAATGTCTGAAAATTCCAAAAACAAATACCAAACAGTTCTAGGTTATTAATTATTACAAAATATTTATAATATTCTTATCACTAACTAAAGTTTTACTTTTGTAAAATATCGTTTGGTATTTAAAGAGAATTTACTATTTTTTAAAACAATGAATTAAAGGATTATATTCAATTTTATATATCGAAATCAATAAAGAAAGGATTATATTTCATATCTGATGCAGACTATATTTAAAGGACTATAAAACTTTATTAGAATAAAAAATGGCACATTATAAAGATAAAAATTCAATTAAGTATGAAAAATAATATATTTAATGCGATTTACTAAGAGGATTAAGATATATTTAGTTATATAAGATTAAGAATATTACGCAAAAGGAAAGATAATAAAAACTTATAAACAGACTTTAAAGACAGTTAATAGGATTATGTAATGTGTGATCCAAAATAATATAAATATTCCTTTTTCCAAATCAGAAAGTAATATTTCAGTTATAATAAAAATTAGATGCTAAATTATTTTAAAAGCAGATTATAAAATATATAAATTAATATTTTATCATATATTATTTAGAAGAAGTAAAAAAATCATTGCAGTAATAAATAATTATGGATCGAATTATTTTGAGAGCAGTTCAGTACAGAAATAATAATTGGAATTAATAAATATTGGAAATTCTCGAGTTGATATCTTAGTATCGGTTATTAAATGTTTGTATAAAATAAAAACAGACGCATTAAATACTCATAAAACATGAATTGTTAATGTAACAACACTAACGCAAGCCAACTTTCATTTTTACTTGTGAGAAAAGATCTCTTGAATAAGTTATTTGTTTCTCGTTTTTCCCATCTCAAACGTCAAAACATAACAAATATTTACTACACGTTTTCCAGTAAATATTTGCCATCGCTTGAGCCATCAGTTTTGTTCTACAAAAATCCTTTGTTTGAAGCGAACTCTTAAAACAAGTCCAATTATAATATAACACAGAAAGAGGAGAAATATGTTTCTTCTCTACGCTTTCATCTTTTGTAGCATTTATTGATCAAGAACTGTTTCTATTAACTCTGCGTCAGAAGAAGAAAATGATGTAGGCGTCTGACTGAGTGAGCGCTGCCCCAAGAAGAAATGACAGAGCCTCCACCTTTTGCAAACAAACAGAGAAAAGCCCCAAGATCCTGAACAGTGAGATGGGGTGGAAAGAAACTGTTTCATGACTGTTCTTAAAGAAGAACAAGATTATCAACTTCAGATAAATAAATATATTCTCAGGCTGTTTCATTCAAAGTAATGTGTCTTTTCATACGACGTTTGTAGATATTAAACGCAATGTTGGATTTAATGAAAGCATGCTGTAAAAAAGACTATTTTTGTGTAGGTTGTTTAAAAGTTTTATTCATTACTTTAAATTATTACAAAAATTTGTATAAAAAATGGAAGGCATTCTTTAACCTTATAAAAGGATGAATCGGAGGGTTGAGGACAATTAGTTGTATTTCATCTATGATGGTTATGCCAACTCCGGAAACCTTACTTAGTATGTTAAAAAAATTTAATATTTTCATTAACTAGTAATCGCAACAACATTTGGAATTATTATTAACTTTTTCTAATTGCGTGTGATGCATTTAATAATGAAATGAAAAATATGTGTGTGTTTGATGTCAATGCTGAATAGTAAATTTTACAATATTTTACATTATAAATAACCATTCTATAATATACATATTTGTTTGAGCATTTAGAAGTTCTCGTGAACCACTATCACACGGGGCTTACAGAAGTATATAACAAATTATAAAAAGACAACACATACAAAACTCCAACTCATTCATCACATTCGCTTGTATAGTCCTTTTTTACAGGTGGGAGAGGGCATTCAATCTTATCACAGATAAAAACCAACCATACCCGAACCGGGACTCGAACGCAGGACGTCCCAATCAAGAGGCTCTATCCCTGAGCCAGAAAGTTAGCTATAATATGGATATGATAGTTAAAATGCTGTAGAACATCGTAGAATATATTAGTAGTGCTGGAGGATCATTTAATCGCAACGAATTGAAGTTTATTAGCACTGAGAAAACCCAAATACGATTCAATTTTGCATTGATACAATGTAACTGATATATTATATATATAAACAGACTGTAGGTTTCCGAACTGTAGTTTTTTTGTTTTAATATGTGGTTATATAAATATCATCCCAAACCAACAGTTTCCAGATAGTATCTCTAGGATGTGTATGTGTGTTTCTAAAATAGATGTGCAATTTAATAAATTATAAAAAAAGCGATTCGTAATAGAAGCCCTCTTTCTCTTTTTTATGAATTTTTTTCTAGTCTTAGTTCATTTTTTAAACTTTTCTTTTTCGGCTTAACTCCTTGACATACGAATTTATTAAACTTTCTAACTAGATGACGCATCCTATTTTGGTCATTTATTGTTAATTTGATTTTTTTAATAATACATGGAACATTTGGGATATTAAAGGGTTCCGTTGGCTTAGTTGCATACTTGGAACTAAAAATTCAGTAATTCAATGCGCGTGTCACACACGTCAATGTATGTGAAGGGGTTAAGTGGCATAGCAACGAGCGATAAAGAGAGGGTGGAAGTTTCTCAGGAGGACAGAATGAAGCTAAAAATTTACACCTCTTTAAAATGGCATAATTATAGAGAAGTGATAGAAAGATGACTCGGCGAAAATTTAAGATCGTAACCTGAAAACAAATTGTCACAGAATTTATACTATTTTTAAGAGGCATAGCTATAATAGAGAAATAAAAGGCATAGATTATCGAATGCCAGTTTTTAGGGGGACAACATAAAGCTAAATATTTTCAGCACTGATATCTCTTTCAAGTGGCATATCAATAAAAGAATGAGAGGGGGTATAGATAACTCTGTACTAGTTTGAGGGACAATATGAATATATGTTACAGAATATATACCACTTTTAAGCGGCATAACACTGAAAGAGCGATGAAGGGCATAGATGACCCAGCACCAATTTTATAAGGTAACCTAAAAATAAACAGTCGTAGAATTTATACTTTTAAGTGGTATTGAAATAAAAGAGATGAACCAGCGCCAGTTTCAACAGATATCATGAAAACAAGCTTTATATATTACTACAGCATTTATACCACCTTTATGTGACATACCACGAGAAGATTGAGAAAGGGTATAGATAATTCAGCGTCGGTTTTAACCCTTTGCAATCCGAAAATAAATTAGATGCAAAATTATTCACCTAATACAAAGATGTGTTTATTGCTATGAAAAATAAATATACATAATTCTTTAAGTCGAATTTTTTAAAAAAAATTAATCTTCATCTCTTAATTATTATGTAGGCGTTTTTAAAAATTAAATTTGAAAAATAAAAAAAAATATTAAAATGATGCACAGTCTTGAATGTCGAGTCACACTCGACATCGGACTGCAAAGGGTTAAAGGATATCATAGACACTTGTAGCATTTACGCTACTTTTAAAAGGCGTGATAAAAAACGATAGAAAGGGTACAGATAACCCGGAACCAATTTTAAAGAATATTATTAATAGACCATATTATTAAGATATTCAATTTTAATGAATATTAGACAATATTAACCCCTTGGCATACGAATTTATTTAATTTTTTAATTAGATAAATCATTCTATTTTTGTAATTCATTGTTAATTTGATTTTTTTAAAATAATGCATAAAGCATTTGGGATTCCAAATCGTTTCATATTGATTTTTTCGTATTTGGTGTTGTTGTTACTTATCGCACTTGCCATGGACAAGCCCCCCGCTGATACAGCAGCAGATTTAAGCCGAAAGGAGCGTCTCTTGTTTTTGAAGTAGCGCCAACTAGGGCCAAAGGTACGACTTAGCTACACACTTACCACATTTACTTGCACACAATCCTTTTTACAGGAGGGCACATTCATACACCTCACAGATAGAACACAAAAGAACAACCATACCCGAACCGGGACTCGAACCCGGGACTCCTAGAACACGAGGAAGACGTGCTACCTCTGTGCCAGAAAGCCGGCTTTTTTCGTATTTAAATACTTTATACTGTGGCTTAATTGCAGACTTGAAAATAAAAATTCAGTAATTCAATGCGCATGTCAGACACGTCATTGTATGCGAAGTGGTTAATAAGATATCAGTTTTAGTCTTTATCCATTATTAAAAATCAATGCAGCATACTATACTTCACCATTGAGGAAAGGACGACGAAAAATCAAATATATCATGATCGGGTTAATCTAATCACGCTATTGTCCAATTTCTGGATTGTTTGAATCTTTCACTTTTCCATTTATACAACCACCATATTTACTCGAAAGGACCTGTTGTGTATATCAGTGAGATTGTTTATTTGGTAGTCTAACAATGTTAGAATTCGATAACATTTTAACTATTCTAAACTATCAAGACGCCATGGCGTAAACAATAGACTTATGCCCAAATATTTATTATTGTAACACCCCTTTATTCTGTTTATAACATAAAACCAATGCATCCTTTCTCACAGAATGCTATTGGCAAACCATTCACTGCAATAACATGGAATGCCTGTCTGTCCGTCCGAACTCTTACAATAGACCATAACAAATCTCCATTTTCGGATTCAGAGGGCGATTAATAATTTAGAATTCATGTGAAATCAAATGTCGGAGGATGAATTTAGGGCAGAAAATCCTGCGGGGCATAATAATGCCCAGATATGAGAAAGGGAGTAGACCCGCGAGAGCTGAGGTTTCTGGTCGAAATCCTCAAATCAAAATTTCATTGCTTCCTTCTTAAGTGTGGCCTTGAGAATCGAACAATGCCTATGCCATGGAATGATGAAACTGCAATTTTGGGAATCGCATCTTCGATACAATAGCTAACGAATCAATTGCAAGCAATTCGATTGTTCGGATGCTTTGTTGTGAGGGTACATTGGTATTTGTTGATCGAAGAACGTTCTGGCTCTAAATTTTCAAGAAACCATTTTTCAAGTCTCGAATTTCAAAACATGTTTTGTAACAAAAATCGGAAATTGCACTCTTCGGTCTTATTTTCTGTCTCAAAACATCTTCTAGAATCATGAACAAGTGTGATAAGAATTTTACAAAACGCTATGCGTTTAGATTTCGATATATATTCTTTCGTATTTTAGACTTTTAAAAGCTATTATTTAAAAAGGTATATAATCCACTAGGGGAGATAATTATGATAAAAGTTTTAATATACACATAAAAAATATGTTTTTTGTCTGTCAGTCCATTTCTTTTCCAAAGTAATAGAAAAAATTAAAAGATATAAAAAAGATTAAAATAAAATTTTCTATGCATATTTCAATGCATCATGTAGAGCATAATTTCTTGAACGGCCAAGCACCGCGTTCTTGTGCAAGTTAAATTATATTTTTTTATTCATTTTAATGGTTTCATTGAATGAGTCACTTTAGAATAGCAAACGATCCAAAAAACTTTCTCACATTTATTGTTTAAAAAAATATCGCATTTCCTATTCATTTCATTTCATATAATCACGTGCTCAGAACGACATTTATTCTAGGCTTTATTTACTGTAGTCATTAACTTATTTTTTCAACCAGAGCTTTTTGTAAATGCAATTTCTGCACGTTATTAAAAGATAATTTTTAGATGATCGTGTAGATAATAAAATTTTTATTTTTCGCCGAAGTATTTTTGTTGACACCAAAAACCTCATCCCAAATACAACGTCGTGTCATGACGTGATAAAAAATGGCATTCAAGTAACAAGTATTTAGCTTAAAAATTAAGCCAAATAAAAGTGTTTTTACTCAGTTTAATAATTTCTCAGCCAATAATTTCTGAAATAATTATTACAGATAATTACTAATGAGCAGCTTTAAAGATCGAATGATGATTATAATTATACTTTTTAAATATTGTATAAAACTTTATTTTTTATAAATTTCTCTATATTCATTTAAAAAATGTGATTAAGTTCACATCATTTGTATTACTTCCATCAAACCAGTTGCTGCTTGTTGAAATATACCGGTCTGCTGATCGAACCTTAATTTCACAGCCACAAATATTTCCAAATGTTCAAATCTGGATTAGAGGAAATAGACTAGTCGAAACTTTCTCGCATGGTGTTTAATCACTTCGCATACAATGAAATAACTGACACGCGCATTGAATGACTGAATTTTTATTTTCAATCTGCAATTAAGCCATAGATTTAAGTATTTAAATACGAAAAAATCAATATGAGACGATTTGGTATCCCAAATGCTCCATATATTATTTAAAAAAAATAAAATTAACTATAAATTACCAAAATAGGGTGAGTTATCTAGTTAAAAAGTTAAATAAATTCGTATGTCAAGTAGTTAATGAAAGTGCTAACTTTTCCCCTTTCCCACGAATTTTCAGACTTCTTGAAAGGCCGTGAATGCCAAAAAAGATCGGATTTAAAAACTGGGTGTTTCGAAAGTATAATATATAGAAAATCGGAACTTGTCTATTAACCCTTTGAATTCGAATGTCGTATATCAGGCACCAATCAAGATGGTGCATCATTCTGACGTTCTATCTATTTATTCTATAATTTTGATTTTTAAAATTATATAAGATAAGAAGATGGATATTAATTTTTCGTAGAAATTCCATTTAGAACAATTATATGATGTTTATTCTTCGGAGCACTAAACAAGTCCTTATATTAACCACTTAACTGTTTTACCCGTATACCATACGTGCATTGATTTATCGAATTTTGATAGTTTCAAGCAAAAAATAATCCATTCATTAACGATTATAATTGAATATTAAAATTACTTCGAATGCATAGATAAGTAAGTATTCGATGGATTTCCATTTGAATTAAAATAAGAAAATATTCCCAAAATAGAAAGTGTCATCTTATTAGATAGTAAAGTAAATAAAACACTTAAGTGAATGATTATGCATCTAATTACATTTCCGAATGTATAAGGCTTAATACATGCCATAGCCAAATAATAGTTAAGAAAGATTAATGCTTTAACTAAATCTGGCATACAGTTTTTAGAGAAAGCGTTAGCATGTGGTTGGTACACGAGTACCAGAATATTATATATATATATATATATATATATATATATATATCGTTTACATTTTTAATCGTTAATAAAATACTTTTTATTCAGCCATTCAAATTCAAGTAAATTTTTTAAAACTTGTAGTGGAGGACATTTGATGTTAATACAGTTTGTTCAAATATTAATTCATTGTGAATAAAATTAAGGAAGTTTATAATATTTTACATGTGAACAGTCCGATTTGGAATCAACATATGGGGCCATGAAAATCCTGCTCAATTTTTTTTCAATTGCTACTGCTAGTTCACACTATTCCTATATTATATATATCGTTCAAATTGCATTAATCAAATTCATTTTTATCACTTTAAATAGAGTTTTAGCTGTTCATAATGAAAATATAAATCGACTGGCAATATCACAATTGTAAAATGCGAAGATTTCAGTTTTTTTTTTTTTAAGTGAAGGTGAAGAATGCGAGTTCAATTCACGAGAAAGTCAATATTTTTTTGATAAATTATTTATTCTGATTGTAATTATTCAATAGAAAGTAACTAAAATAAAATTTTGCTTTGTTGAACTAAATGGGATTTGACTTCATTTTTTATACTAATTGTTCTAAAATAACTTATTTTATATAAAATAACAATTAGGATCACATGAACCATACTAACTTCCACTTTTTTTAAATCGATGCGCTTGTGAGTCTTTATGCTTACGAAGATACAGGCAGATAGACGGTCAACCTTTCAACGCATTTGATTTGAATATGCGATATAAATGCTAAATATATCCAACGAAATATTACATTTCTAGCCTTTTAAGTTGTAAAATCATTCTGTTCATATGCTTTCAAACTGCCGGGGAGTCAAATTTCTCTGGAATAAATTCTCTTAAAATGTACAAAAAAGATTACATATTTGGCGACTGTATAGCAAGTTTTCATTTAAAATTGCTTTTTAATTATAAAAAAATTACTGATTAATTGCCTGCTCTAAATCAAGAAATTGTTAGAATTAATGACCTCTCGGTAATTTTCATAATATATTATGCTGAGTAAATTATTTATCTTCGGATATAAATGGAATTACATGATATCAAACTGCTTCTAATACTTTTTTTCGAATAGTGGACATAGTGGTTTATATTTCAAAACTTAAATATAGAACTATACGAATTTAGATATTTTTCTAATTACCACAATTTCATGCGATATGCATTTAAATTTTAAACAAATATGGAGAAATACGTTAACTTTTCCGGAGAGTAAAACAAGGGATATGAAAAATTAGAAGTATAATACTCCAGAAAAAATATTACATGCGTTAAAAAATAATTACTAAATTTTGGAAATAACAATGCACCTATCTTCAATTAATTGAAAATCGGGACATTTTGAGTATCTTTACAATATATCTGGATATAACCACGTTTAACATAATTCAGTTTTTATTTATTTTAAAATAATTTACATTTTTACAAACATTAAAAATTAGTAGTTTTTTTTTTATATCAGAATTTTTCTTTCGTCATTTTCTTTTTGAAGCAAACGTTTTTTTGACACCGTGTTTTAAGAAAACATTTTTGACGAATTTCAAATTGTCTTTAAAAGTTCCCAGAAGAAGCTATCAATATTGTTATTAGTTATATTATTATTGGAATCAATCTTCAAATTAAAAGTTTTTTATATTTAAATATTTGAAAAAGAAAAATGTACCCTTAATGGTTATTTCTTTCGTTATTAAATATTAATTTTTTTAACTAGTTATTTTTTTCATTATTAGTTTTTTCGAGCAGCACTAATGTTTGATTCGTAATTCATTTAAATTACAGTTTCAAATACATAAATTTCGAATATATTTTACATCATGGTTCAAGTAGCGTTTTCTTAAGAAAACATTTTTGATCAGGTTCAAATTTTCATGAAATTTTCCAGAGGAAACTATCAATGTTTTAATTTATTATATTGTTATTTAAAAAAAAATCAAAATAAAACCTATTTATATTTACAAATTTTGGAAAGAAAAATCAATCTACTAAAGCAAAATTTTGTATCCTTATTCGTTCATTTCTTGAATTTGATAAAACTTTCCTTTCTTTAAAGGGATATAGATTTGAAATAATAGTTAAATCAAATTTGAGATTTTTCACGAAGTTCATTTGCATTGAGCTATTATAATGTCATTGGAAAAGTTATTTATTAAAGTTTTAAGAATCTATTTAATTCACTACACATATAATACCCAAAATAATTAATTTTGGAATATAAAGCAAAACCATTTAATTTACATTATATGTATTTGTACATGATCTGTATCTCCAGAAATTAAAATTTAATAGTTTAAAAACTTATGCGGATAAAAAAGAAAAAAAGGTTTTTTTATCTGCAAAAATTTTGAATCCATATACACATAATCACAGGAATATACATACCATCACTAATGTGTTTAATCAGCTATTATTAATAATAATTATTAAAATTTATTAACTAATTAATCACAATGATAATGTTAATTAGTGCATAATTATTTTATTATAAATAATAACTGATTAATTACACTGACCTTAATTTATAGGTTACGACCAATGGGATTAATCTGGTAAGTATTCGTAAGTACCAAAAAAATTGGTAAATTACCAGTAATTATAAATAATTACCAATTTATTTTATTTACCGTAATATATGCACAACAATATTGTATTAAATTCTTATATTATCACAAATTATTTAATAAAATTTGTAATAGAAGAATTAAATTAACTTCATTGTAAAAACAAAAATAAAAAAAGAAATCTACGATCGTAAATTTCCAGTTATCATGTGAGAACATTGTTATTTTTAAGACAATATTTGTTTTAATTAATATAAGTCATAAAGAAGTTTAAACCAGTTTGAAAAAACAATACTGGTAAAAAGCAGGTCAACCTTTTAAAAAATGCACCTACTTTCAAAGGAGAATATATAATAATAATGCAATACTGATGATGAAAGCAGGTAAATATATGCATTTAAAAGATGTTGATGGATATTAAAACTTATGCTTTAGCCATTGCCTACGCGATTTTGAGCTTCAATAGTCATTGCCTTCAATTATTCACCCCCCCTAACGAAAACATTAATTCTCAAATGATTAAAAACAATTATTTATGAAGCTAAAATGTATTTTCAGATCTTCGATTTGTGCCTTAACTTTAAATTGCATTTCCCTGCCTTTGTTGCTCTTTATAAATTTAGATTTAAAAACAAACATTAAAGTAAAGCACACAATCAACATCCACAATCCCACAATCTCAACTTTTCAAAAATTGTTATAAATACATAAATACATTTCATAATTTTTTAAGTGTTCCAAGTAGCAATAAAAATACTTTAGAAAGAACTGAGATAATATTGAGATGAAAGAAAGAAAAAAAAACTTAATAAACACAGCAGATAACTTTGTTGATACGAAAGTTATCTTCGAAAATTAATTTGTTGAAACCATAAATAGCAACCTACATTCCAGATCAATCAACCACTTCATACAAATCAAATTAGAAATCGTCGCATACCACCACAATCAACTCACACACTAACGATAACCTAGTGAACTGTAAACACAAACTTACCGCTCTATGTTGACCGCAGCATTATCAGCTGATCGCAAGAGGGGGAAAAAAGATGAAGAATAGCCGAAGAAGATATGAAGTACTTGCACTCGAGTCAGTATCGGCGAAAAATCTAAGCCCTCACCCACAGATAAACAGCACGATGAGTTTCTAAGTCAAGGACACAGTGGAAATTGCGATCAGCAAAAATACAGAAGCACTTGCTGATAGCTGGCCTGATTGTGGCACTAGACGTGCTTTAAAGATTCGAATTCCGCAAAAGTTAGTCGCTCAGTTCATGAAGATGTAGAGCAATTGGAAACCGAATGCTTCTAGCCAAACTGACGAATCAATTCTGCTGGAGAATCAGCTGTACAGGAGGTTACAGGGAAGAAATTGGCGACGAAAAGTGGTTGGCGCCAAAATGATGGGAATGGGGATGTTGCGCCAACGGTGGACGGTTTTTTGGCGGCACAAAATGAAGGAATGCCTATCGTGCACTATTTCGACTGTTTGTTACCAACGGAGAATATTTAATATCCATTATAAGGAATCTTGTAAGGATTAAGTCGGATTTTTCGGCAAGTAAAAATGTTATCAGTTTATTGCCAAAAAAGGCTTGATTGCCAACTATAATTATTTTAATACATATTTCATCATATATCCATCAATGATTTCGGAAATTAAAAATTAATGGCTTTAGGATTTAATTATAGACTAATTAAGTAGATTAATTAATAAAATAATTTCACAGAAATATTTTCACTATACATAATGCTAGAAACAAAACTCTCCATTGAGAAAAATTTCTAAAATGCATTGTACCAAGGAACGAGCCAAAATCTTGGCATTTGATGTTCTATATATATATGGATGTTTTGTAAAATCCTGTTTTTTCGGAGAAACTATTTAAATACGAATTGCATACTTAAACCCTAAGGACGTTTTTTTTAAACCTGCGCATGATAATAATAATAAAATAATAATAATAATAATAAAAAGAACATTAATAAGCTTAGTAAAGTTATTTGAAGCATCCAGTATGCTATATTATAGTATTCATTTTACAATTAATCTATCTTTAATAACATTCTTGAACATACCTTCAATTTTACCATGGTGAAATTGAGTCCGAGTTACTGCTATATGACATTTTTAGCATGAGAGCAGATAGAAAGAGGCTGTAATAGTCCGTTTTAAAAAATTGCTTCTTTAGTGATATAATCTTCAAATCATGTTTTTCCAAGAAATATATCTATACAGATAAATATAAAAAACAAAAACATCAAATATACATGCATTTAAAAAAGAAAAGCAAAAAACGCACTAGAAACTAGGACCCTTAACATACGTGTCTTTTGTGTTGTTCTGATCACTACACTGCATTGGTTCAAGACAGAAATTGAATATACTGATCCTAACAACTAGTTATAATCTTTTTTTGTTTAAAACCGTATTTATTCGGGAAAGACACACATAAAGAAACAAAAACTCCGTCTAAATATAAAATATGATCCGGATCATTAGAGCATTTCCGAGAAATACGAAATAAATTTATATAAGAATGAATCCATTTACATTTATAAGATTGTTGAGCAATCGATCAACTCAAAAACTGATTAATATACGCAAGACTTAATAACATTGACAATACTCAATGAACTTTTCCATCCATTAAATGTTTCACAAAAATTGATATCATTATTATCAAAGGTAACATATGCAACTGCATTGATGAGAAATGAACAAGATCCATGAATAATGTAACTAATGGTAGCATATCTTCTATACTTGAATTTTGGAAACTATAGATTGGGAGAAAGTGCTTGAACTATTATAAATAATAAAATGGTGGATAGGTCAGAAATTCAGCATGTCAAATAACTTAATATTGACAATATATTAACCATAAGACTGAACACGATTCATGTTTGTTCTGATAATTACAGTGTGAAGAATTATGAATGGGCGGAGAAAAAGTTTAGGTTCTATCTTCTGGCTGTATTTGAAATCAATGTTGTGAAATTTGGCATATCGATTTCAGAGGTTTATAAAAGATTATACTGTTTATGAAAGAGGGGTATAGTACATACATTTTTAAAAAAATCGATCATGCCAAGAAATTTAGATGGCCATATCACTTCACCACTATTGACATATTATAAACCTGAACATAATAGATACCCGATGATCCTATTAACTCTTTACGCTCGTAAAAGTAATTAGATTCATAAGTATTCAAAATACAAGGGCTTGTTTATTGCTCCAAATTTGTATGCGTATGTGTTGAAAATTCAATTTTTCCGTCTTTTTACCATTCTGCAGGTATTTTCAATGATCAAAATTGAAAAATAAATAAATAAAACGTCAAAATGATGCACCGTCTTGAATGGTGCCGAAGAGGCACCATCGAGTGTAAAAGGTTAAATTAAATCATTATGTGCCATAGAAGCAAAAAATGTTAGCTGTTTCCTGAATCAATTTTGGTAAACATTTGGCATATCGATTATGAAAGTGTTCCACAAAAATTTCTAAAAATTGAGAATTGGGAGCCATTATAACGAATAAGATACCAGACATGCCAGCCAATTTAATCCACCAGGTCAATTTGTTATGGACATTAATGAGACCGTAAATCTAAGCATATAACTAATCCATCAATGTTCTGCTAAGTTAAATCCTTACTAAAGCCTAGATGCATAAATAGATGGAAAAAGGTCATAAGCTCTAGTTATGTTCAAAACCAATCTTATTCAATATCTGGTAAATCGATGCCGAAAGTTTTCCTCAGGAGTTTTTACGTATTGAAAAGAATGAGTAGACCTCTTATAAAGGATAAAAATAAGGCATGTCGGTAAAATCAATACAAAATCCTATTCTCTATTGACACAAATAAAAGCATGAGCTCATACATAATGGTTCCATCAATGCTCTACTAAGTTAAATCATTACGTGGTCTAGAAGTATAAAGATAAAGTAGAAAATTATAAACTTTAGCTATGCTCTAAATTAACCTCGATGAATAACCTCGAAGCTAAAATCTTCATACGGAAGTATATATAGATTGGGAAGAATGGGTATAGCCGTTATAAAGAATAAGAAACAAGACATTCCAACTAATTCAATACACCAGGTCAATTTACCATTGATACTAATGAGGCTATTATAATAGATTCTATCAATAATGAATCATCAATATCTTACTAAGTATAATTCTTACGTAACCTAGAAGCATAAATAGGAGGAAACATATTATAATCTCTAGCTTTATTTTCTAAGCCACTCTTTTTGAATATCTGGTGTATCGATGCTAAAAATTTCTTATATTATTTTAAGACTACGAAGAATAAATATATCCATTATATATATAAAAAAAGAGTCATATCAGCAAATTCAATGTACCAGATCACTTCGACATTGACACTAAATAGATTATGAAACCCCAAACAATGGAATCATAAGTGACCTTCTAAGTTAAATCGTTACGTGACCTAAAATCATAAATCGGTAGTAGAAAGTGATGTTTTAGACCTGTTCTACCCCTCTGCACACCGATGGTGCCTCTGACTCACCATTAAAGATTGTGCTTCCTTTTTAAGTTTTATTTATTCATTTTTTAAAAATTTAATTGTTAAAAACGTCTACTTAATGGTTGAGAGATGTAGATTGATAATTCAAAGAAGTTCGACTTAAAAGAATCATGCATAGTTATTTCTCATAGCAATAAACAAAGCTTTGTATGAGGTGAGTAATTTTGCATCTAATTATTTTTCGGAATGCAAAGGGTTACAGTAATATTGATGAATATCTGCTTTATCGATGTTGAACGTTTTCTTTAGGAGCTTGTACAGATTGAGAAGATGAAGTAGATCATTATACGGAATAAGAAACAAGACATACCAGCAAATTCAATACATTAAGCCATGTTTCATTCAAACTAATGAGACCCTGAGCTCTCACAAAATGGGTCCATCAATGCTCTACTAAGTTAGGTCACACCTAAATTGGAGGGAGAAAGTTATAGAATATCTTCTGGTTGTGATATCAACTGGTGTGCAATGGACACCACCTGTGATTTGGTGGTATGGTCTCGAATCGTGAACTGTTGGGTTCCAAGTTCGAGACCCAATATCACCGAGGAACTGCCGTGTAAAAGTGTGTGTTACACGTTAAATCGTCATGGCCAAACACTGGTGTGGTTTAGAAAGTGTGTCCCAGCTCAGGTATATTCCTCTTCATCTGACCGTGGTTCAAAAGTACGAGATACGTGCCGAAATAACCCCAGTGTTGCTTTTCAACCGGACGGTAATATAACTACATTGACTGGCTGTGTTTTAACTAGTATCGTTAAAAATATGTTATACCGTTGTTAGAAAATTACACGCTTTTTTCTTACTGGGAAGTACAAATATAGATTATCCTCCAGGAAGATAGATAAAAATCTAAACTTTCATATAGTGGCTATATTATCTTCATACATACCCGAAGGTAATTTCGATCACCTGAGGATACCATATTTCCTTCACATTTTACTTTGCGACTAAATCATTGGTTTATATGGTGGAACAAATGAAATTAGAACCTATTACTTGAAATAGAAATGAAAAGGAAATAAATACAACATCTCCCAATGCAAACAATTTGTCAATACTTTGTCATTGATGAAATTTGATTAATATTCCGCATAATTTTTAATGGTAAAGAATTTTTAATGATAAAATTTTATTAATATTCAGCATAATTATTAATGTTAAAGAATTTTTAATGATGAAATTTGATTCATATTCAGCATAATTCCTAATGGTAAAGAATTTTTAATGATTGCCTGCCACTGCATACTTGTTTAACTTTAATTTTTTTTAGTTCAGTTTAGGTATACTAATACCCCATCCTAAATCAACACTAGGGTTATTGATGGATTTCATAGAGAAAAAAATATGCAAAAGATATTTGAAACGAAAGGTGACTCAGGTTTGAAAACTTGAAACATAAAAATATATTATAATTGATTAACGTTTTTTTCTTTCATTTTTAACATTTGCTATTTACTATTTTGCTGCAACAAGCATTCATTCAAAAACGAATCCATATGTCATAAAAAAGGTTTAAAATTACAGGAAAATAAAATTTATTTCACTAAAAAGTTTAATTTTTTTAAAATTTACACGAGTCTAAAAAAAGCTATCTTCCAGTGAGTACTTAATACTCAAGATTCAAAAACGATTATTACGAATAAATTATGAAACAAATTTGGTAATGTAGATTCAATGGTCTATCTTGCACAGCAGTTTGAATACATTCTGCTTTATGCATAATACAGTTTATTGATGACCTGTTCGTAAAATAGATATTTCAACCACCCAAAGTTAATATTTTGTTTCTTACTTGCATCTTTTTTCTAATCATTGGGCTTATACATTGAAATATTTACTCTATCCACTAAACAACAAGTAAAAAAAATACGCTGAAAGGGAAAAAAATCTCTTTTCCTCCCTTTTATTTTGAACTACTTTTTTCGAAAGAAAATTGAAAATAAGGAATACAAAAACGTTTTTTTAAACCGGAAAGCTTTTTCATCAGCATGCTGAAATGGAAATATAATGTTTCTTTATCAAAAATCTGATGCTGCAAACAAAAATAATAAAGTATAAAGCCCGGATTTATAAATGCTGTAAAAAGATTGAAATTCTTTATTTCCACATTTACAGTTTATTAGAAATTTTATATTTAGGATGATTAAGAATTCTTTTTATCTTGATATTTACTGTGATTATAAATCCTTTTATTATTATTTCTATGCCAAACGATTTTCACGATTTTGTTTTAATCTGTAAATATTTAATAAAAAACATCTTTATTTTCTTCATACGCTGTTAAAAGTATTTTGTAAAAGAAGTTTTTATATTCATTTTTCCATTATTTACGATATTAATTACAAGGAGCGATTTATTTGAGTAGTTATTTCCTTTTATCGAGCTATTTGATGACGCAAATCGGAATTTTATAAAAGTTTCGAATTTTCTCAGAAGTCGAACACAGCTACCCTGGAACTGAGGTCAAGATGAAAAACACTAAATAAGATTGGCTAGTCTTCTTAAAATTTAAATATATTTTCCAAAAAAAAATTTAATTTTGGAAAAAAAAAATTCCTGTTTCCAAAATTCAAACAGAAAATCTCAATATTCTCTTTATAAGAAAACGAGTTATATTTTTGAAAATTTTGAATAAGTTTATAATTTGCTTATAATCCATATATAAAAAAGTCATTTTATTTTATTTCGGAACAGAAATTTCACAAAAATATATATTTTTTACTCTAATTTTCTTACTATATTCTTAATTTCTGACTTAATACATTTCTTATCAAAAATATGGATGCACAGACAATAAAAGTATGAGATTATGATAATACACTTAGTAAATAAAATTTAATTCATAATTTTAAAAAAAATGAGAAAAAAATGAAATCTGCTATCTCGAATTTCAAGTTATCATGTAAGAGCATTGTTACTTTTTAATTTACGATTTGTCTTAATTAATTTAAGTCACTAACGGTTTGAAACAATCTCGAGACTTCTCTCTTCTCTCTCTCTGTGCATGTGCGTGCGTGCGTGTGTGTGTGTAGTGATAATTTTTTAAAACTTTCATTTTCATTTTTTCTAGCTGACCAACAAACATTCGCTGATCGACCGATTTTGAGATGAAATAACAGATATGACCTCCTTGTTCAACGTCAGCCTTTTAAAAACGCATCTGTTGTTATAGAAGCATACATAATAATAAAACAATACTGGTAAAAACAGGTCAACATTTAAAAGAAATGCATCTGATTTCAAAGAAGAATACATAATTATAATAATGCAATACTGGCAAAAGCGGGTTAAAAATATATTTACAATTAAAACATGTTGAGGAATATTGCGATATAAGCTTCACTGCCTATGTGATTTCGAGTTCCAATTATTTAAAATCCCCTTACGAAAACAAAATAATGTTCTGGCATGATAATAAGGTTTTAAATTTTATTGATTGCTTGCATTTTTCTAACTTCTACATCTATTAGTGCCTCATTCTGACATGATTATTCAATAAGATATATATTTTTCCCTATATTTTACTACACTGATAAAAGATTTTAAAAGAGGTGTATTTTTGTTTCCTATCTTTTATTCTTTAATATATATCATAATTTATGATGATAAATATAATGAAATCGATAGTTATTTTTCAAAATCAGTTAAAGTAATGCTATTCAAAAATTAAGGAGTTTATATACATTAAAATACTGAATAATCGACAAGAACTAGGAAAATGTTTAGATACTCGAATGCGTATGAAAGCGAATGAAACATCTCTCTCTCTCTCTCTCTCTCACACACACACACACACACACACACACACACACACACACACACACAC
>JAOUZG010036556.1:3125040-3138601 GCA_026289955.1 Argiope argentata | reverse complement strand
ACACACACACACACACACACACACACACACACACACACACACACACAGTCAGCTTTATTGTTCGTAGAAATTTTTAAATGAAAGCATTTATAAATAAAATGTCTCTACAAATCTGGTTAGCTGCTTATTTTGGAATCAAACATGAGCAATGTCGTTAAATTTTTTATAGAAAAAAGATTTGTTATGAATTCTGATGAGAGTTAGAAACATAAGTTTTAGAATTCTCAAAAGCAAAATCCATTTATGTTTTACCGACATTCCACTGACTTAAAATACACGATATATGAATATTTCCCTTCCCTTGGTTTGACCAGACGCCTTTAGAATGTTTCATGAGATACAGATACACATAAATCATTCTACAAATAATGTCCCTTGAGTTTAAAATTCTTCCTGTTGGAAACATAATAAATTCATAAATCATGTTGTAACATAGTTCCCGGAATTCTAGAGTGATATATTTATTCTGAAATCCAGAATTCTTATTCTATATTTGAATGTAGCTAAAAATAGCTATTAGGAATAATAGATACCATTCAGAATTATTCGTATTTAAAATAAGAAAGAGAAAATACTGAAATAAAAAAAATAGACAGATGGATCGTCATGTTTTATTTCGATACATTAAAATAAATAACCATAGCTTAACAACGTTATACAACCAAAAGCAGAAACATTGTTGTTGTTGTTCTTGTGTTCCACTTTACAACGGAAGGAAGGGTGCAGAAACTTAAGAGGGTATGAACCCCTGAGACCAGATGAGGTTGAAGTCTGACTTCAAACTCACACACATCATAAACATTTTTTACGGAGCAGACTTCATTCATTCATAGATCTTAATTTAGATCTGGAACAGAGAAGAATCACTTCTGGTTCAGAGTAGTAGTATTCTCGACATAGAGGACTTTGTGGATATGGCAGATTTAACATGCACTTGCAACCATACAAACTGTGAGTCTGTGGCTGGTGCGATCGAACTCGCAGCCCAAAGGATGCGAATCCAAAGTTCTATCAACCAGGATATCCTGGCCAAACAAAACCATTTCGGATGTTAAATGATGTCTATCATTCAACACAATAAATCAGAAGCGAAATAAGCTATATGAATGAAATTTCGAACACGATTTCTTGGTATGAAAATTCTTCAACTTATAAATATTGCTCGAAATTCGTATATGCAGTTTGTTTGCCAGTGTGTGCAGGAACAAGAAAAAATGAATAACATTTCTTGTTCAACAAGTCGAAACAAAACTTTCAAGCGAAACTACCATGGTAGACACAAGATCGCATGACAAATTTCAATAAATAAATCCCTTTATTAAGCATGCCTTTTTCATTTATTAAGCATATTTTTAACTCATAGATTTGATTCAAAATTAAGTATATTCATTCAAAACTAAAGATAATATTACAAGTGGAGGAGCGCCATGAAAGCACGCCAAAGTTGAAATTTGGCAAGGAGCTTCGCGCCTGCCGGATTGGTTTGACGAAAGGAATAGTCTGATAGCCGCTGAACCGTTCACGAAGCCCCGTTAAATTTTGGGTGCTCGCTCGCTCGGCTATTTAAGGGGCGGGTTGCCGTAGTTTCGGCAGTTCGGCAGTTTTTTTCCTCTCGAAAGAGTAGTGAGCTGATTACTTTTCTCCCTTGCTATTAGTGAGATGTGTTTACGTTTGCTGTTAACGCTGTGTTATTGAAATCGCTGTGATTTTTCGTTGCTGTTTTATACGATATCTGTTTTGCAGTCTGTGTTTATTGGGCGTAAGGCTTGTATTTGCGCTGTAAGTGACTGTTGACTGCTGGATTATTTTTAATCTGAAGTTTTCCCCTTATCAAGCCATCCTGTAAATATCTGTAAATAAATTTGTTTGTATTGTAAGTAAAGTCCATTCAATCCGAGCCCGCTACGCTAAAAACGTAACAATATACATTAAAAATTGAAGATATACATTCAAATGGAAGATAACGATCTAATTAAAGATATATTTTCAAATTAAAGATATACTTCAAATTAAAGATATACATTCTAATTGATAAAACTGTGAATAAAATGTTCTTTGTCTAAGCTATTGAATCTTTGAGATAACGAATTTATAAATACGCAAAAGTATAAACTAGAACAATTGAATTCTTGTCATATTTTGTTAAATTCGATACTAAACTGCACTTTAACTGCTACATCTGAGCATCAAATTTTATTTTTCTAGCTCCTTTTATAATCATTTTAATCTAAACATACATCTGTATAAAATTCCAAACAATCCAGGCACTTCTAGAGATAAATCAAAAATTTCATCTTTGAAAACATGAAACAAGCCTACATAAAATTATATAAAAATAGTTTTTGATCTTAAAGTCCTAAGTTTTGAAACGTATAAGAAATACATAAAAATAATGCACTTATTCAATTGCTGCTACTAGTTGACACTTTCTTTCTATATATTTATATATCTTGTTCAAATTTTCAATCGTTAATACTCAATCAATCATCCGTTCAAGTTCAAATACGATTGTTTTAGCTTGTAGTGGGTGACACTCGATATTAATACAGTTTTTTCAACTATTAATTCATTAATTTAATTAAATTTTTTAAATACTTTAAATAGAGTTTTAGTAGTTTGTAATGAGATTGTAATCAACAGGCAATAACTCAATCGGTAAAATACACGGATTTTCACGTGAAGGTAGGTGAAGAATGCGAGCTCAATTTTTGCGAAAATCAATCCTTTTTTGATAAATTTTTGAATTTTTTTATTTTAAGCATATGTTTTATCCACATCATTTTCTAGAGGGAGTTTGCAAATGTGGCTTAAACCTTAGAATGAAGAATTTTTCACAACAAAAAATTGAAGAAATTTCAAGCTTTAGCTTCAATTCCGATTTCTCTCCTTAACCCTTTGCACACGATGGTGTCTCTTGGCCACCATTCAAGACGGTGCATCATTTTGACGTTTTATTTATTTATTTTTCAATTCAGAATATTGAAAATATCTACAGAATGGTAAAAAGAGGGATAAATTCAATTTTAAACACACACACAAATTTGGAGCAATAAAAAAGTTCTTGCATATTGAATAATTATGCATCGAATTACTTTTCCGAGTGTAAAGGGTTAAAATCCTTGTCATCAATTGCTGGTCACTTCTCCCACTTAACCTTAAGATTGAGCTACATGCCAAAAAGGAAAAATGGAAAATTGTGAGGAAATTTGTTTTATATTTTGCCACTTAATATTGTGATTCTGTCATACATATATCCATATTTATATTAATTGTAATTGGGAGTCCCGGGCTCGAGTCCCGGTTCGGGCATAGTTGTTCTTATGTGTGCTATCTGTGAGATGTGTGAATGTGCCCCCCAGTAAAAAAGGGTTGTGCAAGCGAATGTGGTTAGTGTGTAGCTAAGTCGTAATCTTGGACCTAGTTGGAAATGCTTCTTTCAGCTTAAATCTGTTGCTGTATCAGCAGGAGGCTTGCCCATGACAAGCTCCATAAGTAACAACAACAACATACTAATTGTAATTATTTAATAAAAAGTACATATAACAAAATTTTGCTTTGTTGACCAGTGTAGGTATTGAATTATTGTTTTTATATTACGTGTTCCACTTTTTCATTCGGACTAAATAGGAAACTTTGACATTTATTGAGATATATCGAAGTTGAATTTTTTGATGATTACAATAAATATTTAACGCTACTATACTTCATATAAGAATATTTGTTCCGGAATATTAGATAAAACAGTTTTTATATAAATATTCGAAGTTAACAAGCAACTCGAGTGCTGTCAGACTGCAAATCTCGTCGAAGAATTTAAACAAACAGAACTACAAAGAGAGCGCAATTTTTAGAAAGTTCAGAAAATAATAAAGGCGAAATTCTCGAGATTCGAATTTTCGGGAATCCTCTTACAAATCAATAGGGATTTTGTTCCTTCTGGTTTCAAAGCCACCTTATACCTTTATTTCGATCTTCAAATTTCTCTCAAAGGCGTCCTGTTCGAGAGATTGGTTTATTTCCCAAAACTTTTGGGTTCCATTGATTTCATATTCTCGGAAATATGCATTGGCAGACATTCCCTTCAATCTGCCTTTAGGCGCAAAAGAATCTGTTAACGAACCTGTTGAAATTTAAATGAAAGACACCACATTTGACACTTTAGAGTTGGCTGTTTAAAAGTAAATTTTACATTTATGTATAGCGAAAATTACTTTTAACCCTTTAAAGGACACAAGTCGTTTTCTATCAAAAGATATATTTTATGCTGTAATTAGAGGGAAAAAAGCTCATTTATGACCAAAAAAATATTATTTTTAAAATTTTGTTGTTTTGGATCTTGTTTATAACAGGTGTGGTAACATATATTTCACCACCCGAATAAAAGCAATTACATTTTATTGTCTTATTCAATAAGGAAAATAGGAAATACAAATTATTTCCTAAATAAACATGCATTTTTTAAAAACTATTTGTTATTTCATAATTAAAAATATATTAATACACATGAAATAAGTGGTAGAAAAAATTCAAATACAACATAAATTACCAAATTTTTAATTATTCTAACGAAACCACATGAATCAAGGAGATGAACTCAATGGAACATTACATCTTGAACGTGTCACTTTTGCCCATTTCTGGTAAGTTTTGGTGCTACAGTCTAAAAAATATTTTAAGGGGGGGAGACGGTATAATACGTAAGTACCGAAATAATCTTCCCTCTCCAAAATGCGTTCTAGTGATCCAAATGAGATAAAATTTGAACTATAGAGTAATGAGATGATGCGTTTTAAACTTATTAAATAAAAAATTAGTTCTAAAAACACCGTTAATTGGTGTTATAATACAGATAAAACCAATTAATATGGTTTATAATTGTTAAATAAAGTAAAATTAAAATTTCTCAATACACCCTCCTTCATTTTCAGCAACAATCTCTAATTGGAGAATCATATTTATTATAAATTACCGGAGTGAGTCTGCCTGAATATTAAGAATATGGTGCCGAATGTTGTCCTTCAGATCTGGTAGAGATAATGACCTTTGACGGCAGATAATGTCCTTCAAATAACCTCTCAACTAAAAGTCTTAAGGGGTGATGTCCGGATAGTGTGGAAGCCATGCTATTGGGGAAATATGACGGATGATAACTCGTTCTTCTGTGATTATATTAATAAACGCTTTACACGATTATCAGTATGAGGTAGTGTGCCATTTTACATGAAAATAATGTCCTCATGACATTCACGTTGTAGAAGAGTTGGAATTACAAAATCCATCAGCATATCATGGTACCGTTGTCATGTGACGGAATGGAACAGATTTGAATTCCTTTTGAAGTTATGCCATCAAAGAAATACTGGCAAAAGACAACCATACCATAAATTTTTGTAAAACCAAACCATACTCTCATTTTTTTAGGATGCAAGGGTTGTTCCTGGATAACGTGAGGTTTCTAGGTAACGTCTTCACATGCCCCAATTCGACTGTGGGTGTTAACTTGTCCAATGAGACACAAGTTGGCTTCATCACTCCACAGAATGTTCCATGGCCGAGTTGTGTCAATCACCATTCGAGCAAGGAATTGAAAAAAAAAAGTTTTTCCGCCCTCTGAATTCCCGTCCTGCAACAGGTGAGCAGACATGATTTTGTCTGGATAAAAATGCAAAATCTGCCAATGAATTTTTGTACAATTGAATACGGCATATACAGAACTTCGGAAACAATTGGAAAGTCACACTTTGATGTGGTGACTGTATGCTGCCTACATAACATAACGCCATCCAATGCTCCAGGTGCCTATAACGCTAAGTTATCTAACCAGTTGGATGAGCACAAGATGTAAGAAAGAAGGGGAAAAAAGGAAAAATTTGTTAAAGGAAAAAAAAGAGAAGATACAGCATTCAAGGGATTTAAACAGAGAATGCCATCGATGTCAAATCTTACACGAATCTGCTCAATTTTTTCTGAAGTTGTAACTGGATAGAGGGGACGAGAATACTAAAACAAATAATAATAATGGGTTGGACTTTCAGAGGAATTAGATTAACAACTGAAAAGAGGGGAGAATTGACAAATTAAATGAACATTTGTATGGCAAATAAACAATCCCTATAGAGTCAGAAATAAGTAGTGTCCATCTGGCTCCCGGGGTCTTGATTTCCATCACGAGATCTGCACTTTTGAGGGACTTTTAAGGTATAATTTTGGTTGATTTCCACTAGGGGGATTCTGGTCTCAATTATTGTAGGCCTTGGTATTTCTGATTATGGTTTACTATGCAGTGGATTTTGCCGTGTAAAAGGGTATTTGATGCAGCTCTCCTGTACCATTCTTCTTCGATACTTTTTTCTGGTTTTCTCATGTGCCAAGAGAGAATGAGTAGTATATGTTCATTGTATGCTGCTTACAAAGAGCGCGATCACAACATTTTCGAAACTGGAAAATGACAATTTTTTTTCGTTCTCTGCCTGGAACAATGCCAAGTTGTCTAGTTTTTATCAAATTTCTGCATCATCTTGCATAGAGCACTTGTAGACATTAAACCTATTCGAATGTGTTTAATAAGATGAAATTCCTGTATGGCGGCAACAGAGTTTTGTTGCAAAATAGGCAACATCTTTTTCTTGCAACGTAGGCATGACGAGCAGAGAGGAAACTAATGTTTGGGCAGAATTCGCTTAGATTTTATCCAAAGAAAACTGCTGATACGCATGCGCTGTAACGCAAATTATGTTTGACATTTTTAAAATACCCCATTTATGTAACAGCGTTATTTATTCATGAATTTTTTGTACTATTTTTTAAAATTAATAAATGTAAAGTGCATCATCCGAATAACCTGTTCAAAATTTATCTTATTTTAACTAATATCTTATTTATTGAAATTATCTTTTTTGAACGTATTGTAGAGTCCTTTGAAATGGGTAACTTATTTATTTCTAGCCCACTATTTTATTTTATCTTCTACTAACTTATTTTTCATTGGGTTTTATATGGGAAGACATCTGAAAAGGTTCCTATAAAAAGCATTGCTTAAAACCTAAATTAAGATTCGAATATCTTAGAAATCTCGGAGCGCGTTTAACAGAACCATACTAAGAAAGTAAGTACAAAAGACGTACACAAAGACAGAAGAAAGTTTGAATCTTTCAGGCTATTAAAATACTTAATCTAAGCTTGCATATAAAAATCATAAAAATTTCCTCCGAAGTGACACATCCCGAATTTCTAAAACCTTCCAGTTTCAAATTTTCAAGCTGTAAACTTTATTAGTGTTAGCAGTAGTAAGTAGCTTTACTTTCAAATGCACTAACACATGCACATATACATTTATCATTATTATTATTGGCACAGATTCATAAAATTACCTGCAGATATTAGGCATCCTCAAATTAGCAAACCTTTATCGTAAATATATAAAAATGAACCTTATACTGGCTACTTCGTACCGTCTCAAAGTACAGGGACTGCCGCAACTGCAACACTGGTGAGAACTGTTGTCGAGTCGTAAGAACTATCACTGGTCACGATAAAACCCTTCCCTTGGGAAGTATCGATTTGGGACAGCCACCTCTCACCTATTTCTGCATCCACCAGGGTGGCGAGAACCAATCACCATATCGGGCGTTTTTCATCCTCGATTAGGTGCCCCTTCCTGTCGGATATATAAATGGTGTTACGAAAAATAACAATAGGCACACAAGAGCCATGAAAATGCGTATTAAATATTCGCAATAGAAGCTATAAAAAATCACAGCGTATTAACTCTGCTTAATCTGTTGATTTCAAGCAGCGAAGCTATAGATCAGCATGTCAGCAAAAGAAAAGACGGTCTTTCTAAGCCAACCAAACGTAGCTCGCTTTCCGAGCTCCCCTAAACTGTCCGCCTTTGAGGCGAGTCTTAAATAGCCTCACACTGAAGTGGGTGGAGCAAATCAAGAATCGGAACTTTTATTTTAAGTCTGGAAATTTCTCAATTATTCTTTAAGAATAAATTTTTATTTCTTTGATTCTACTACCCATTTTAGAGTGCAGTAAAAACCGTTAGTGACCTCATTATGTCGCCAATGCACATATATCGCCAAATTGGTCAAATATGAAGATCTTCTATTGTAAATTCTTTTAGAACGTTCTTTTCTCTTCGACGCATGATTCCATTACAATTAATTTTATGGAATTTAACCATTTACAAATATGTATACAGCAATTTAGAAATATTTACAATATTTATACAACAATTTAGAACTATTTACAATGTTTGCCTCGAATTTACACAAAATTCACAACAATAGGTTAAACAAACTTATATTCAAAAATCACTGAAAAAGATGTTAAAATAAAGACCTTTTCTTATCTGAAACTTTTTAAAAAGTATGAATTTGCCTCAAAAATTATTCTAAAGATAAAAACCATAACAAATTAAACGTTTTAAGATAATTTAGTTCATTTTGTAGTAAATAATCTTATATGTTATTTTGCAGAGAGATTTTATTCTATTCCTTGATATTTCAATACAGCATCATTTCCCTAAAGATATCTTCTTTATTTTTTGCGACGACAGACGGTTAAATATTTAAATATACTCTTGTATAAATTCTATGCACACCGTTTTGCTTAAAGTGATCATTCAAAATAACTCCATGAGCTCAAATTCACTAAAGAGATATATCTTCATAACCACAAAAGAGTTTATAGAGAGGGAGAATGTATTTTAATAAAAGGAAGAACTTTACATCCTAAAGTGTTTCCAAGAAAAATTAAAGGAATAAGTATATTTTTAAGAAATTTCTGGATACAAATTCAATTCTGGGATAGTTGATTTGGAATAGTATTTTTAAAGAATATCTTTGGACATAATTAAACAGGCATCATTAATTAGAAGAAACGATAATAAAACACCAGTAAAATTTTCAAACCTAAATCTAAATGGAAGTTCGGCTTAATCTCTACTAATAATAAAGATAAATGTGAATGTATGCTTATCTGTGATTATTTAGGCTCTATACTAATAATAAGGATGAATTTGCATGTATGTTTATCAGTGATTATTTGGGCTCTATAAATAATAAAGATGAATGTGCCTGTATGTTCATCTGTGATTATTTGGGCTCTATATGTTCGAAAAGGTTAGACCTACTAATACTATATATGACAGTAATATATTTCTAAGGGTGAAAATGTATTCCTAATTGCGAGTTTTTACTTACATTTGGCCACCCGTACAGAGATTTTATTTCAATGAATCTCTTTAAAAATTTGACAAATATGTATAAATTTGACGTTATATTCATGCATTAAATTTCATCGATTTAACACAAAGTATTGTCAGCTATGGTGGTATCTAGCTACAACTAAACATATGGGTGCATTTTTAAAAATACCGAATTAATGGAGATCTGAAACATGGAGATTCATCAAAATGTCGAGTTCAAATCTTTTAACAATTAAAGTAGGAATCTCTTCGTATATTTTTTGCAACAGAATGCAAACAACAATAATAATAAATAAATAAATAGAAGATTAAAAGTCATTTATAAGCAATTAATTTTATCTAATAATGGTTAGATAATAATATAATTCTAAGCATTATTTGTAATCCTTAAGCAGCATGTATATATAAATATCTGTAATTCATAGATAATGAATAATTTCAAGACAAAGAACGAATTCTTATAGTTCTCTATAGAATTAAAATATCCATATATGCATTTTTTGTGAATATCGCATAATCTTATAAACTGAAAAGCATTTATAAGCAACAATGATATTTATGAGTAAAGGTCTCAAGAGTTTTTTATTATAGAGAACAAATGTCCCATTATAGCAGAAGACTTATACTTACTACAGAGCAATTAATACAGAAAAAATAATAAAGTCAATTCCTATTTAGGCTAACAAAGGCAAATTTAGTAGGAATTGAAAAAAATTGAGCAGTATTTTCGTGGCGACATCTGTCTATTGAAAACGGAGTTGTTCACATATAAAACATTATAAACTTCCTTAATTTTTTTAATTAATTAATAATTGAAAAACTGTAAACATCAAGTGTCACCCACTACAAATCTCAAAAAATGTATTTGAACTTGAACGGATGAATAAAAAGTATTTTATTAACGATTGAAAATGTTAATAAGATATCTATCTATCTATCTATCTATCTATCTATCTATCTATCTCTCTCTCTCTCTCTCTCTCTCTATATATATATATATATATATATATATATATATATATACAGAGAGAAAGAGTGAACTAATAGCAGGATTTGAATGAATAGTTAATGAATTAAAATTAGAAAAAACTATATTAACATCAAGTGCCATTCACTACAAGTTTTAAAAATAATATTTGAGCTTGAGTGGATAAATAGTTCAAAAGTTACTAACGATTGAAAATTTGAACAATATGTATAAATACGTATAGGGAGAGCGGAAATAATAGTAGGAATTGAAAAATATCTTTTCTTGCATGATAATATTGCGGTCACTTATACTTTAATACCGCATAATCTTTCAATTTGTTTATAAAACATTTACAAATAAGTGTTTCGAAAATTATCTGTGATTAAACGTTCATGCTTTATTCAAAATAGTAGAGATGGGAATGCCAAGAATATTAAATCAACATTCCATGCCTGAGGAATTCATTTACAGTGTCTCAAATATCCCAGAAATTCCCTGATAGCCTGGCTATTCTGTCTGCCGACAATAGGTGTCCACTACTTCTAGCTGCAACCCCCCGTCTGTCTAATCCGTCCGCCCCCACTTCCTCGTTAGAGGGCAGGGGCTGTGTCCTAATAAGAACCGTGCCCCTAACGAGAGGAGGGTACTTATGAAAGCCACATAATATATAATGGACCAGGTTCCAGTTCGCGTTAACGACCTGGCTTCATAGTTCACAAGTTTCGGCCAATCAGGGTTTAACAACACGCTAATGGTATTCGCATGATCAGAAAAGCGGGCAACGTTTAATTTGTCAAATCCACTGTGAATGGATAGGTTAGGGGGGGGAGAATAAGTAATGATGGCGAGGGCAGTTTGGAAATAGAAATATGTTAAGCACAGCAGAGTGGGATTAGGACTGATTAATTTTAGCCGGGGGTATGTCAAATGATTAGAGGGAAAAAAATCAGCAGCATTCCGTTGCCCAGTTGGCAAGGTAACACATTAAGAATTCCAGAAACGACCGCAGTGCCAAATATTGACTCATAAAAATGACTTTTTTCACCCTTTAAATTTGTATTCGCCAAAATTGCAATATTGTTGGGTAATTTAAAATGCATGTTTTGTTTTGCATTTCAAATCATAGGCAAGATGTAAACTGAATCAATGAATAAGTTCTTTTCTCGATTTGTTAATATATAGAGACAATATATGCCCTTCTGTTTTGTTCGCCGTATATATTCTAGTGCAATACCTAAGCATGGATCATTCCTATGCTGGAAATAGGAAAATATAACGAGGGATATAGAAAATATCTGAAGGTCAATTCAATAGTCCGCAAATGTCAGTTTCCCTACCCTCTCCAGTGTCATTATGTAGTTTGACGGATTTTTTTCTTCTTAAGATAAAGAATACTCAGAATACATTTTAGGTATACATTCTTCCTACCTCTAGAATACAGAATTCATTAGATTTCTGCAGTCTTGTCACAAGCTGGTACACCAAATTATTATTATTTTTCTAAGTCCGCAACTCCATTAATACGAAAAGGTATCAAACGCCCGTTCAACAAATTTACGGAGACCGCCCGAGTCTTCCATATATCGCAGCTAACCTCCTCTGCCCTTCTCTGAATGTGATTGATTGAATACACGTGACAATGTGGCTAGGATTCCAATGGATTTCAGGCATATGAAAGTTTCCCAAGAAATTTCGAAAGATGTCGAATAATTTTACATAAATTTAATAAATTTTCTTATTAGTGTTTAGCTAAGCGAATAACTTTTTTGTATTAAAAAAACTTTGAGAACGTGATTTACCATTACAAATTTGAGGGCTCTTATACCTGAATTAAAAACTTGGCCGTACCAATAATCTGAAGTACGCAAACTGAAATGATTTTTTGGTGGGGGGGTCAAGGGGGGAGATCATGGAAATGATTAAGTGTATGAGTTATTAAATTTATGAATGCATACTCCTATATATCGGCTAACAAGTGATTTATCCTTTGAAAAACTGCCCACAATTTTATATCTATCTACAATTTTTGTGATAAATTTCTAAGCCAGATTTCATATTTAATCCCTGCATTTTGGAGCTATTGTATTCACTGACATTCAGACAAACAAAAAGAATTTCATTAGAAATATCTAGTCCAAATTTTAATAAAAATCTTCAAATTTGGAGCTGAAACCCCATACCAAATTTCATCGTTCCAGTTCAATATATATTTCAGTTATCATGATCACAGACAGAGCAACAGATAGTTTATATCCCAAAAATGTACTTGCCGAACTCAAGAAAGCCTAAAATGTGGAGATTCGGAGAAAGTTAAACGGATATTTACAGAAGAGCGACAATTTCTCGTTATATATTTACTATAGGATTAACTTAATTTTTTTACAGCTGGAAATCAATAGAAGTCGTAATAAATAGTCACCCCTCCTTTAGAAAGTCCATGACAATATGACTTTTGTAATACCTTTTAGTAATAAAATTAACTGTCACGCACAGGGTATATCAATAAGAAAAAAGAAATATAGTATTCGGTTAAATAAATGGAGCAGGTTAATTCTATGGATGGGGTTTTGCATTATTAAATCATTTTAAAGCTATAGTAGGGCTATTTTGGGATGAACCAAGTAATTCTAAACCACGATCAACATCTGATAATAGCAATCCTCTTTCCAAACTCCCTCACCACATCTGCGAAAAGACCATACCCACTTAAACAACATTTACTCGGTGGAATCAGAGCTCTAACCAGAAGAGCTGAGATTTTGAAGACAAGACGTTAGCACCAGACTAAACAAGATCCCATTCTAAGCCAACCGGAGCAGAGGTAATTCCAGCAAACAAACAAAATATTTATGTAACGTTTGTTTCTTTGTAAAGAAATTTTTTTACTAAAATTATATTATACAAAGTATATAGGAAAGCGTGACTCTATTTCATTAGTTCATCAGGTTTAGCTTCATTAACCTTCAATTTGCCAATTTGTGGCAAAACTCAGAATTTTAAGAAGCAATCAAAATACGAAGAGACAGAAGAACTGATATATACTTCTCTTAATTTCCACACCACACCAACAGTAATACTTATGATATATGACATAAGTATCCACGTACGACAGGGCCATGTACAAGACGGATCTTTTAAAGAAATGGAGTAAACGTTACAAGCACTTAGCCATAAATACATGCAACCAAAGCAATTTTTTTCGGGAATTCTATTGTAATATTTAAATTTAGGAATCATCTTTCTTTCTAGCAAAATAATGAAATTGCAAATAAAAATTTCAAACCCACGTTGATTACTTTATATTTATAAACCTTTCTGTAATATAACACGCACACACACACACACACACACACACACACACACACACACACACACAC
>JAOUZG010036556.1:3095440-3109782 GCA_026289955.1 Argiope argentata | reverse complement strand
ATATATATATATATATATATATATATATATATATATATATATATATAGCAATATAGCAGAATCTTAAGCAAAATGTGCAATACTGTAATAAATAATGTAGTATATCGTCGTTCAATATTGGGTTATTGGGTAATATTGCATAACAGTGTATAATTGAACTATGTTGGATATTTAAACACTAATGCGTTTTTTGTTTATTTTCTCTACACTTGTCAATACAGCGAAGTTTACAATTTGTAACTTTTTCATTGACTCAGGTTTTTACAGGTTCTCCAATTTCGCTGTTAAGATCGCGTACCAATTTATTTATCTTGTTGCATTTATTAGCTATCATGTTCACGTATATGCAGATAGACAGGAAAAAAAGTCTACTGCTCTACAATTGTTTAAAAAATTTCATGAACATCCGCAGTTTTGATATAATTATCTTGAAATAAAATTCACCCATTGAGCTTATAGCATTTTCAATTCAATATATTCCCATAAGCACGAATAAATACAAGAATACAGTCAACTCATCAAAGGATTTGGCTCAAGATTATGTTCAATTTAATAATTATAGCTACAAAATTATAATAACCATTGTGATGTTTGGCTACCATTGGCAACGCCTGCGGAAACGATTGGCAAGGTTCGCCACACCCTTTGGGGTTGTTGTTGTTTTTGTTTTTGTAAGGAGAGGGAAAGAAGAGCTTGTGTAGCGGACGGAGAAGGGTGTCTTCTGCTTTTGCTTTGATTTAGAATAGAAATTTAAAGAAAAGTCTGAGTGCTGTATTTTATTTGAGTATGTGCCTTTTCTAAAGAAGTATAGAAAGCTCGAGTCATTACAACACGCTCTCTTTCGAGAACCAGAGATTAGTAAAGTATTGTTGCTAGTTTAAAAAGAAAAATGCTTAAGATCGTCAGAAAAGAAGATTTGGTAATTGTATTGAATGAAATTGGAGAAGAAGCGACGATCGACATGAAGTTAATTGAGCTAAAGAATAAACTGTTTGAAAGCGAACAATATAAGAGAGATGAAGAGTTTATTAGAAATTATTTGGTTTCTACAGTGGAAGACAGAAGGCAAGAAGAGGAGAGGAAAAGACAAGAGGAGGAAAATAGAAGACAAGTGGAAGAAAACAGAAAACAGGTAGAGGAAAACCATAGAAGAAGAATGGAGGAATTACCATACGAAGTGGAACTGGCCCGATTGCGGAAGAATAAAAATGGAAGTTTGAGCGGTAGTGATCGCAACGGAGGTGAAGTAAATGTTCCCAGCTTATTAACACCTGATGTTAATGAATTGTTGGTCAGTTCAACGGAAGAATATTTTAACGAAAAGAGTAGTGAAGATAAAGCGCCAAATATGAAGCATAAACCACCAAGTGAAGTAACAGCTGGCTTTTCTTTATTACAACCCTTAAACGCACCTGTGGAAAAGAGCAGCTGGGGTCAGGCCAGTGTAAGCGGAGACGAAAACAACAATCTTAATGATGTGACAACACCGGAAGCTGAGATGGAACCCACTAGTAACGAAGTAGTAAATTTACGAATAACACAGAGAAGTTGTGAGTCACTTAAGAATGCTTACCGTCAAGGGAAAAAGAAAACAAATGGGTATATATTTTTTGATGATCTTCTTTATCATAAAGATAAAATATTAGGACAGCCGGCAACTCAATTAGTACTACCTAAAGATAGATGGGAACAAGTGCTGAAGCTAGCGCATGAATCAATTTTTGGTGCACACATGGGAATGCGAAAAACTAAAAAGAGAATTCGACCTGGTGAAATAGTCAGAATCGTTCCTCCACATGCCTATGTAGTCAAATTACCTGATGGAAAAAGAAGGAGAGTCCATGTGAACAAAATTCGAAAATTCCATACGCGAGTTAATGCAGTGGGAGTTATTTTTGAGGACGAGGAAGAATTTGGAGAAACTATAACAGTTCCTGAGAAAGATTATTCTGTGCCTTTGAAGAAAAGTGAAATTAGTGAGATTGATTTGGAGCATTTAAATGAACAACAGAGGACAGATAAAAGCGCTAATTAAAAAACACCAAGGGTTGTTTACTGGAAAACTCAAAAAAGCAAAAGTTGAAGGACATAAAATTCGCTTGATACCAAATATGGAAAGGAAAAAGCCGTATATTTATCGAATACCGGAGGCTTTGAAGAAAAAAGTTGATGAACAGGTGGACGAATTATTGGAAGCAGGATTGATAGAAGAGAGCGACGCCGACATAGCACATCCAGTAGTGTGCGTTAGTAAGAAGGGTGGGAGTTTGAGACTTTGTGTAGATTATCGAACACTGAATGTTGTTACGAAAACAGATGATTTTCTTATGGAAAATGCTATCGACTTAATGTATAGTATAGGTAAAGCTAACATCATCACAACCTTGGATCTATTAAAGGGATACTGGGCTATTCCAATGGAAGAACAAATTAAAGACTATACATCTTTTAAAACTCATAGAGCTCAATATCGGTTCAATGTTTTACCGTTTGGACTTAAAAATTCTGCATCCACATTTCAAAGAGTCATTACAACCATCAAATTTTTCTAAGTTCGATGCTTTCGTTATCGATTACAACTATCTCAACTTTTCAATCAATTTTGAAGTATTAACTTTTTATCTTTTAGAAGATATTAAGTCAATATTTATTAACAAAGTTTAAAACTGAAATTTCAAAAAAATTATATAGAAGTGAATTTAAGAAAAAAAAACTACATAGGTTCTAAATATATAAAATGTAGTAAAGGTAATTTCTGTCAAGTAAAATTCATTATCAATGAAGTATGACACAGCAAAAAATAATTTCTAGTGCCATAAAATTCCTACATACTTATCTATATTATTTATAAACAAAATGTAGTCAATAAGGCCCTGGAAGATATAACATGGAAATAAGCAAGAATGGATCAACACCAAACGGGTCTTAAAGCAATTCTTGTTTTGCTTCCCTATCCATGTATATTATAAAATCAGAATTTTTATTAAGCTTATATCTAAATAAATTGTTAGAAACAGAAAGAATACAGTAATTGGGAATGATCAAAACTATAATTGGCCTTGGAACTGTTCAAGGTTTACTTATCACTCATTTCTTATATTCTAAAATCCAATTATTATTTTTTTATTGATCTCAATTGAGTTTCTAATGAAATAAGTTATAAGTAATTATGAGTAATAATATTTTAACAAAATGAAATAAGGAAGTATACAAAAGAAGCTCACTGTCATTGTGTACGTCGTTATGCATGAATTTGTTTTGCATATATAATATATATTATACCAAAGTGTAGGGGAAAATGGAATATAAAGACTGATCTTCTCTAAATAGTCCAGCCATTGATTTAAGGAAAGTTATCCTACATTATAAAAAAGAGAAAGAAATTTTCAAAGGCGAGAGCTTTTTGAACAACATCAGACTGACTCTATAGCGTCCGTGGTGACTTGGTGGTAAGGTTTCAGCTCGGGAACCGTAGAGTTTCCGGTTTGAGACCCAAACGTCCTCCCACTGGTGTGGTGTGGAGAGGGAATCCCGACTCAGATATCCCGTCATCTGACTGTGGTTCAAATTTACGAGGCCCAACCCACAATAGCCCTAATGTTGCTTTACAACGGGGTATTAATATTACCAAACGAAGAAAAAAAAACTGACTCTGTTGCACTCTTATAAGGCAAAAGATAACTCTTTATTTACATATACAGCAGTGAAATGGGGGGAAACATGTATAATAAACAAAATTGCGACATCTGTAGTGGGAGAAATAAATTACTTCATGTATAATATGAGTAATAAATAAGTAATAGCTGCTAGTTGCAAAATATTTTTAAAGACAATTCATATTTTTAATACAGAATATATTAGAGCAGGTGAGTTTGCCATCAAATAAAAAAAAATAGAGACAACATAGAAAAGAAATTACGAGGGAAAACTTTGCAAAATCTTAAGAATAATGTTTTGAAAACCAGACGTTTATATATAATTAATATTTGGAATTTTTAAAAAAAAAACTCGGATGATTTTAATGACGCAGCTTTTATAAATCAACTAAAAGCACAAATAAAAATAAATTAAATGTCTATGGATTTACTGACAAAAGAGTTTTAATTCTTGTGGGGATTTATGAGCTTCGCTTATTCTAGTAATTGTCTTCTTACCTCTATAGCAATCTGTCATCAAAAATAAATAAAACAATGAATTGAATTTTAATTGTATATAATTGGTAAACTTTTAATGCAAACTTTTAAATTTTTATGATTTGACCCTTATGAATAAAATAAAATCACAAAATTAAATTAAATCGCCTTGAAAAATATGTAAAAAGAATCCTAAACCTTGCAGGAACCCACGAGTTTGCCGTCACCTTGGCAAATCCCTATTTTGTGTCTACGAAATTTGTCCATGACAGTAAATGAGAAAATGCATAGATTAATAGGTGAGGGAGGCAGATTATCTGTCCTTAAAAATAAATAAAACAATGAATTGAATTTAAATTGTATATAATTGTAGGCAAACTTTTAAATTTTTATGATTGGCCCCTTATGAATGTACTAAAATGACAAATTAAATTAAATGGCTTTGAAAATACTGTAAAAAGAATCCTAAATCTTGCAGGAACCCACGAATTTGCCGTCACTTTGGCAAATGCCTATTTTTGCAAATGCCAAAATTTGTCCATGATAGTAAATGAGAAAATGAGTAGATTGATGTGAAGGAGACAGATTAATTTATAGAAGAAAATAAAATCTTTTATCTATCCTATCCATAGGAATAAGAAAAAAGAAAAAAGAAAAAACGCATACTTGCAAAGCATCTGTAATATCATTAAAGATAAAGTTAAAATTAATTTCAGATCGCTCACCCCCCTCTCCGCCTTTTTGTTGGCGACTCCGTGTTCACCAAAAACCGAGCATCGAAACATGCAATTAATTGCCAAATTTTGGCAGCCTTTTTCTTTACCACTGATAACAGTTCTGGTGAGTACGATCCGAAATGTCCAAGAGGATAAGGCAGAAACAAATAATAAAAAAAAAAGAAAGATAGGGAAAAAAGAAAGAGAGAAAAAGATCGATTAGTTCGAAAGCGGGACTTTTTCCTTTTCATCGAGGCGGCAAGGCATGACGTCACAAAGGATAAGTCACGTGACAAACCGGGGTGAGAGATTGGGCAGGTGGTGTCAATGTCTAGGAGGTCTCGTGTCATCGGGTCATTGAAAGCGACTACACTAGTTCAAGTGGGAAGGCAGATTTCATTTTATTTTTTGCTCCTCATTCGGTTGTTTTTTATTCCTTTACTCAATTACTCTCACCCCTCCTCGTGTTTTGGTACCGACGCGATATATCGAGCTTTTCTTTTTAATTTTTTGTTCCCTATCCAACCCCGCATTTTCTAATGCTCCATAATTTTATCGCACGAGAGCCACCAATTAAATCACTGCTCCTGGTGTCCGCTCATGATGTCGTTAAATTACGACGGCAATAAATCAGGGTAGATTTTTCTATCAGATTTTTTTTTTTGGGGGGGGAATAAACGCGTTTGTTTCATGGCTGCTATGGGACGCGTTCTTTCTTAAGTGCTGTTACATTTTTTTAACGATGGATTTTATTTTCTGCGCGTTGTTTATAAGGATTCTCTCTTCACTTTGCTCTCATAACTCATAGATCACATGATATATAGAACAAAATGTGTTTACATTATGTTTTTGATTAATGCGGGGCAATTGAATGCTTAATTAATTGTACAACTTAATTAAGCATGTAGTAAATGGGCTATTTTCAAGCGAGTGTTTGTCACGTTGGCTTTTCTTGATGGAATTCGAATTAAATTTTCGAAATATAGCTAGATTTCTTTTACCTCATTAGTAATACAACAAAGTGCCTGACTCAGAACATGAAAGAGCAATTAAACATTTCCAATATTGAAAAATAAGCACATTTTATGGTATTCTTAACTTTTTCAGAAGACATTTATTAATCGTTAGTTTGAATATATCCATCAGCAGTTGTTTTCACAGATTATTTTTTATCCGAATTGTACAATATTGGATTTTTAGTCAGTGCGACAAACCAAAGTTTAAGGTATCTAGGATGGGAAGGGATCTTAGTCGGCCGATTAAAATTTTTTATTTCTATAGTTGCCCAAAACATACTTTTTAAGTAAAAATTTTTATAAATAAATAAATATTAGGATAATATTAAAATTATATCGAATATAATTGGTCAGGTTCCTATCTTCTTTATTTTTTTCAATTAACATTCTACTTTTAGATGCGAACTTCTAATTTAATAATGTAATAAAAACGTAGATATTGGGAAGTCTGGAGTCATAATAGATAATAAAAACAAATATGCATTAATTAATTATATATAATTTTAAAAATTTAAAAAAATGAAATCTTTTATCACAAATTACAAGTCATTATATGAGAAGATTATTATTTTTAAGTCGTTAAGTATTTTAAATGTTTGAAGAAGCAATACTGATAAAAGCAGGTTCTTTTAAAAATGCATCTGGTTTCAAAGAAGCATACATAATAATAATGCAACAAGTAAGTAAAAAATTATACAATATTAAATGATGTTGATGAATGTTGCCATTTATGATTTATTCATTGCCTACGCGATTTCGAGCTTCAATTATTCGTTACCGTCACTTATTTAAAAACCCCTAACGAAAACAAAATCATGTTCTGACATGATAATATTAAAATAAAGAATTGTTAAAAGTATACAAAGAGCGTTGTCCTATTAACCCTTTGCACTCCGATGAGGCCTCTCACTCACCATTAAAGACTGTGCATGATTTCGGCGTTTTATTTATTTATTTTTCAAATTCAATTGTTAAAAACGCCTACATAATGGTTAAGAGATGTAGATTTATTTTTAAAAGAAATTGGACTTAAAAGAATCATGTATATTTACTTTTCATAGCAATAAACAAATCTTTGTAGGAAGTGGATAATTTTGCATATAATTATTTTTCGGAGTGCAAAGGGTTAAAAAAGGGATCTCATAAATTAATTGCCTAAAAACAGAATATGCCTTGATTTGACATTAGCATATAGGATCCCTTCAATTCACAGTCGGGTTGAGTTGTTACTGACAGTTGCTGCATATTCAGTTTCTAATTTGTATTCCAGTATATTTTTTTATTTAAAAAGTTTTGAAAATTTATATAAAACATAAAATGCCCTCTATAATCAATTACTTACTGCGCATAATGTGAAAATTTTTTATTATGTATTTTATTCTAAGCATAATAAGCGAAAATACAAAGGTAAATCACATTTTATTTTGAAATTTATTTTTGATTTTAAAAATATGGATGACCATAGTTCGGCAAAAAAAGAATTTGATTCGATGTCCCTTTTTGACACAACCACAGAAAAAAAATAGAAGAAATATGAGCTGAAAATTTTAAAATTTATATCCCATTTAAGCTACACTTGAGCAACAATTCTCAAGTTCCAAAAAAGTGCAATGAGAATCAGTGAAAGTTGGGGCTTGTAACCTGTATTCGTATAATTTCTATATGGTTATATCTTAAAGGGTTTCTTTGTGTAAAAGGGTAACTATGTGTTGTCATCCATCTGACGTCAAACACTGGGAAGTATGCTCGCATATATTGACATATTTTTTAAAGTAACTTAGGAAAGAGTCATTTGGTCTTTTAAGTCTTCGAAAATTACCTCATCGGTCTTCGTCTAATCAAGAATACATTTGTCTTAATGTTTTCTTTCATGTACTAAGGAATAATAAGTAAGATTTACGTGATAATGCATAAGTTATCCATAGATGCTGCCCATGTAATTAAGGCAACTCACACATTGCACTTACAAGGTGTAGAAATGTATCTTTGAACTCCCCTAACCAATAGTGCTTTTGTCCGGAAATTTTAGGCTTCTTTCATTGCTGTAGTTGTTTGGTATAATTCTATATATAAAGAAACTAAACAATATTTATTTTTTAATCCTCTGTGATAAAGACAGAAGATTAAGAGCAGTCTTTAAAAGATTAATGTTATTCCATTTGAGTAAATCTATCAACATTTTTAATATTCTTTTGTTTTAAACATTAAAATTCGGGTAAACTTTATTTTAAAATTTTTTCCTAGTTTTAATAATATAATAATGATTAATATTAATTTTTAATTATTATTTTACTTATTTTGCCATTTATAATGCAGATTTTTACTTTGTTAAAGACAAAAAAAACTGATAGAAAAAGTAATTAAACGCTGAATTAATTTACGATGAAATGATTAATTAACTATGAATAAAAACTGTGAAAGACCGTTGAATTCTAATCTAGTTTTCCGTGACAGAAATTACACGATCAACTTCGGGCATTATGTTAGGAAGCAATATATTTTCCTTGTTATCCTGTGTATTTAAACAGGAAAAGGGACAAAAAATGTCTTAATGCAAAAGAACTTTTTCCAAATGAGTCGTAAATTCTTCCCCTCGAGGCTATAAATTATACACCCGTTGAGGAAAAAAGGCAGGGACACGGTATATATCATTTTTAATGATGTAGGAATGATGCAGACCAAGATTTATCTCAGTCATCTCCTCCAGTCATTTACTTTTAGATTGGATTCGGGCTTTTAATATTAGATTATGTGGTCTTGTCAACTCGAATGAATGGCGCACAGCTATTTAATATTCAAAGATAGGAACTGTTTGTTAACAACAACAACTGTTTTGTCTTCTCTATGTTTATTGTGGACTGTAGTCATGATGGGTTTGGTTAGTATTAGGGTTGTCAGATGATGCCTAAATAAGTTTTTAAGTTTGTTTGGAATAAAAAGAAGAGTCACATTCATACATATTTCAAAATATTTGGTGACAATTTTAGCATAGAATTTTCGAAATAGAAACGGTTAAAATCTAGTTTCAATAGGAATTGGAAGGAAACATGTAATATATAAATTAAAATTTAAAGTAAATCCCTACTTAGGTGAAAAAAGAAAAAAAATTGGTTAATTTTTATCAGGTGTTATAAAATATTTATACTAATAATTATAATTCATATAAATTATTTATCAAATATTAATTTTCGCTAGCTTTGGACTCGCATTCTTCACCTTCACGTGAAAAATACTAATAAACTTATCGATTGAGAAACTCCATGTTGATTTCAATTTGCATTACAAACTGCTAAAACTCTTTTTAAAGCATTAACAATTAATTAAATTTAATAATGGATTAATATTAGAAAAAATATATTAACATGAAGTGTTATCCACTTCAAGTTAAAAAAATGTATTTGAACTTGACAGGATGAATTAAAAATATTTTATTAACGATTGAAAAATTTAATAGTATATGTGTAGAATATTTCACGGAAATATTTAGTTTTGTCAGAATTTGATTCTATATTCGATTATAGGACGTGATTCAAAGCTAAAATTGTAAAAGGTTAGAATATTTCCCAAAGGACGATAATTTTAATTAATACAACATTCCAGAAAAACGTCATCTATGGAGCTTTTGAAACCCCGACAGAACTAATATTCTGGGAGAGGTCTACTAATTCCCGTTCGCTGAAGAAGTTTCGGCGCTTTGGTGATCGCTTAGTACGAGGTTCTTTCAGTCACATAATGCATTTTTTTTTAGATTTCTAACGTCCGCTTAGAGAGAATTATCTAACTTTCCGTGTCTTTCATATCTCCATGTTTTAATCCATTTCCTATTTCGCTGTAAATATTCCACCTTGTAAGCTTTTCCTTTCAAGATGTAATACTTTTCTTATATATATTTTACATATTATATAGATACAAATTTACAACATGAAAGTCAAAACATTTAGTTGAAATTTGAATCTATGGCAAGCAAATGTTGTGTTACTAAAATTAATCTGCCAATTTTCTACTTACCAGTTTTATAAGAAACACAAATGCTTGTTTGACTCACCTCATGATCCCATGATGAGGATGGCATTCAGATTGGCAAACTTTAGTACCATATTATTGGAAATTTGCGTCATCCTGAATATCAGACATACGTAGTAAAATCACACAAGGATATAGATGTTAAACTTAAATTCAAATTTAAAAATCTTCATTTTCATTATCGAGTTATAATCATACCGGATACTTATCAAGCTACCACTATCTCTCCTCTCAAAAATTAAAGTTTAAAAATAATACTTATTATATAATGTCTGTTTTTGAAGCAACAAATAAATCTTTTGAGTCTGACCTCGTGATTTTGAACTTTCATAACATTATGGAGACAAATCTATGGCAAGCAAAGACAAAGCATAAAACGGGCACTCACTTTCTAACTTTATGTGTTATACAAATGCCAAAATGTTTGACACTCAATGTCAGAGCATTAAAAGCATTTTATTTTAAATACAAATGAGATTGATATTTGGTATACTGTGGTTTAAATTTGAAAATCTTTAGTTCCAAAAATAAGACCTCATCTCAAGCTACTGTAATATCTTATTGGTTTACGGTAGCTTGATGATGAGTAATCCAGTAATCTCTTAATGGAAATTACTACGTTAATATCTTACTGTAGCATTAAAAGTTTAAAAATAATATAAATTACAAAAATGTCTGATTTTGAAGCAAGGAAGAAATCTTTTCTGTTTGGTCTCGTGATTTTGAAATTTGATCACATTCTGAAGACAAAATATAAGCCTTGGACCCAAGCACAATTTTCTGTGCTCTACAAAGGCCCCAATATTTGACCTACACTGTCAAAGTTAAAATACGGTCAAAATGGATGATGGTTGTATGGTAAACCGGGAATTCAAATTTGAAAATCGTAAGTACTTGAAATAGAATCTTATCACCAAGCTACCATATCTCAACATGAAAGTTAACAAATTTGAAATATTAGCCATTCAAAAGTTCGAATTTAAAGTAACCCGAAAACTTTTTTCGAGTCTGCAGGAAACGAAACTATAACAAACACATCATGTCCATATCTGGTACAATCTCGTTAGCGTCCGAGTTGGTGATATCGTGTCCCTACAAGAAGACGTCCGACCACGTCATATGTGGAAGAAGGCCGAGTGATTGACCTACGTCAGAGACTTGATAAGAAGATAAGAACCTGCTAATTGATAGTTAATGGTATACAGCCCAGTACCCTCTTTGATATTGACCAGGATGGGAAGGATATATTAGAAACAAGAATATATTAAATATTTTCTGTTGCGTAGTTCGCAACGGCTCGAAATAGTTAGGTTTTGTGAAGAATAAAACGATGTGTTTTTATACCTTCAGTCTAATTTGAAACCAAAAACCCACGTAGAATCTGACCTCATAATTTCGAATTTTGATTTCATGATGGAACAAAACTTAAGCAACAAAACTTTCTGGCCCAGAGGTAGCGCGTCTTCTTAGTGTTCTTGGAGTACCGGGTTCGAGTCCCGGTTTGGGCATGGTTGTTCTTCTGTGCGCTATCTGTGAGATGTGTGACTGTGCCCCCCTGTAAAAAGGGGCTGTGAAAGCAAATGTGGACAGTGTGGAGCTAAAGTCGTACTCTTGGCCCTAGCTTGCGCTACTTCAAAAACAAGATACGTTTATTTCGGCTTAAATCTGCTGCTGTATTAGTGGCGAGCTTGTCCATGGTAAGTGCCATAAGTAACAACAACAATATATTTTTTTGAAATAAGATGTTAAAGCTGAAAATTTTAGAACCGATTTCCGAATCTTACCAGTAAGTCATCATTTTCCTTAAAATATTAAAAAATTATTTCACTATTTTTAAAATCGCATCGAATTTGCAAAAATTTTAAAACAGAACGGCAATGGTATTATTTACATTTTCGAATCTGTACCTCAAATACACATATGAACAAACAGCTGTTTCAAAGATCATTCATAGCTAAACTACCGAGTCATTACTGTATTCCGGGTAATGAAGTCGGTCGTTTTATTTGAGCCGTCACTGCAGCCAGACCAACCAAACGGAGCGAAATAAATCAACAACTGTCACAACTTGTCACCCCCTGTCGCTCGAGCCCTAACCCTTTCTGACAGTTCCCAGCAGACGATAGAACAGAATGCGAATTAACTGCACTAAACTCTACTCTCTAACATTAACCAGAGAATACTTCAGCATTAATGGCATCTGTCTGTGGGGCGCTGTTTAAGGTTACGGGGCATCTGACTTAAAAAAATAACCTCATTACTTGCTTGGCTTCTGGTAACATCATCATTAACTGATGGTTCGAGTTTATGAGTAACATTTTAAGTGTGTGTATATAGATACAAATGGAATGAGTTTTAGAAGACATGTAAAATTGTTATCGTTATGCAATATAGGATGATATTTCCTGTTAAAATGTTTTAGTTTGCCTATTAACTAGCATTGTGTTTTAACAGCAGCATTATTAAAATGATAAGTGCATTTCAAGCAATCGTTGTAAAATATGATACTTTTAATTGATTTTTTTATTAGCCTAAAAATTTTAAATGGATATCTAAATTTTAATGGATTCTTAGACATATAAAAATAATTAAGAAGAAATTAAAAAAAATTAAAATAAAATCTGCTATATATATTTCAATGTATCATGTCAGAACATAATTCCTTGATCGGCCAAGAACCACGTGCTCGTGTAAGTTAAATGATATTTTTATTCGTTTTTTAGATGAGTGACTTTAGTATTGCAAACGATCAAACAAAACTTTGTATCGCATTGATTGTTAAAAAAAATATCACATTTCCTATTTATTTCATTTCCTATAATCACGCACTCAAAATGACATTTTTCTAGGTTTTATTGGCTGTAGTCATTAACTTATATTTTTAAATCAGAGCTTTTGTAAATGTGATTTTATGCTATTAATATGCATAAAATATTTTAAATGGATATCTGATTAAGTTTCTTAGACATATACAAAAATATTAAAGAAGACATTTAAAAAAAGAAATGAAATCTGCTATGCATACTTAAATGTATTATGCCAGAAAAAAAAATTCTTGAGCGGCCAAGCACCACATGTTCGTGTACATTAAATTATATTTGTATTCATTTTAATGGTTTCATAGAATGAGTCACTTTGGTATTGCAAACGATCCAAAAAACTTTATCTAGCATTGATTGCATACAAAAGTATTCCATTTCCTATTTATTTCGTTTCACATAATCAGGTTCTCAAAATGACATTTTTCTGGGTTTTATTTGCTGTAGTCTTTACCTTATTTTTTTTTAAAATCAGGATTTTTGAAAATGCGATGGAAACGCGTTATTAAAAGCTGAGTTTTTGAGATGCTTGTGCAGATAATAAAATTTTTGTTTTTCAACAACGAATTTCGGTTGATAACAAAAACCTCATCCCCAAAGCAACATCATGTTCTGACATGATAAAAAAATGAAACATCACAGGTTTTCCCAGAAATATATTTATTACTTTGCACTTATTTTGTCATTTATTGTCAAAATAAGTAGCTGTAATTGTTAAAATAATTTTGTGTAAATACTTCTTCAAATTTGTGCTTACACTGCTACTATTTTACTACTCTACATATCAAAGTTGTTTCATGTCATAAATATTTTGATTTCCTCTGTTATTTTCCTAAATATGTGTTGTTGTTACTTATGGCACTTGCCTACGGCCAATATTAATATTGCCTCAAAAAGACCTATAATTCACCATAGCTCGATGCTCAGAGAATTTTACTGTAAATCCGTCGGTCCCTGGTTCAATTCCCGGCCAGATTGTAATTTTAATTTAAAATTGTTTTTTATTATTTCTTAAAATAAAGATGATTCTAGAAAATTCTTTATTATGATTCTAGAATGTTCTACTGAGGCATAAAAACTGAGTGCCACGAGTTCGGCTCAGTTCATCATTCTGTTCTCCAGTGAGTTGCTTGGTGCTAATAAACGCAATTGTTTCTAAGTATCCGTGTCTTTAATTCAGTCTTCATGAAAATATAACTGAACTGAACTGGACATCTAAAATAGACATCAAAATTGGAGCTTAATTCCTCAAATTGACTATAACCTGTCGGACTGTTCGCAGGCGTGTAACATAATTACAAAAAACAACGATCAAAGATAAGGACATTTATTATATTACATTGTGATTTTTTTTATTGTTACTTTGTGCCCCTGTAGTCAGTAGATCATGAAAAACACGTCCAGAATATAGAGTCATAAGAAACTTTTGTAAAAATCTTAGATTCACTCCAAAATTTTATGTCTGAACCATCATTCACTAATGCCATTCAAATTATTAATGGTCTTGTCAAATTTCCCTACTTTTTTTTTAAAAGGAAAGATGTCCAGACCTTTATGTCAAGGCATTCGGTTTTTTGGGGGTCAACCGGTGGAGAAAAATACTGGGTTGTTCGAAAAGTCATTTCGTTTTTTTTT
>JAOUZG010036556.1:3059680-3083857 GCA_026289955.1 Argiope argentata | reverse complement strand
TTCTCTTATTTATACAGTGTAAAGTTCTCTTATTTATACAGTGTAAAATTATCTTATTTATAATGCGTAAAGAAATTGTATTTATATTGTGTAAAGAAGTCGTATTTATATTGTGTAAAAAAGGCTTATTTATACTATGTAAAAAGGCTTATTTATACTATGTAAAAAAGGCTTATTTATACTATGTAAAAAAGGCTTATTTATACTATACTATTTATACTACAACTACAAGAAGTTTAACGTATAAATTCCAAAACCATTTTATCGTGCATATCCGGTAGAAAATATAAGCATACAAGTCTTTTGTAACACAAACTACAAATGTTTTCCTAAGCATAAGTTTTGAAATCATTTTAACAAAACAACGACATAGTTTTAAAAACATATAAATTTTAAAACTATCTCATTAAGTATTATTTTTGACAGCAACTACAAGTAGTTTAACAAGTGAAAGTTAAAAGCACCTTAACATTGTTTGATCTGCAACTTTAAAGATTTTAATCTAATTCCAGAAGCATTGATATATCTTTAACAATCAAATAGGTTGAAGAGCTTATGCTACAGTCCCGTCCTCAAAACTAATGGTTTTCTAGATCCAGGTCTAAGTCACTCAAAGATATGCCCTGATAGACAATATTTTCCTCAAGATTCACCGCTAGTGCTGCAGTTAATTTTGAAAAAGAGTTTTCTAGTTGCATTACGGTCCAAAATTGAAACTCTCAAGCCGAAATAGTCAAAATAAACCACGACGTCAGTCTAATAAAAGAAGTGAATTGTTATATTTAAATAATAATTACCTTATTATAAATAAAAGATTTGTAACTAATAGCCAAATGACAATCGAAATAAATTGATCATTTAAACCTTATACAGAAATCGGGATTAGTATATAATTAGAGATTATATACACAAATCAGGATTAGTACATAATTAGATATACATAAATTGGGATTTGTACATAATCAGATATTATACATAAATTGGGATTAGTACATAATTAGATATTATATATAAGTTGAGATTTGTACATAGTTAGATATTATGCATAAATTGAGATTGGTTCATAATTAGATGATAGATATATTAATTTATGTATTAGATATTATACATAAATTGAGATAACTACGTAATTAGATGATATATAGATTGATTTATGTATTAGACATTATACAAAAAAATTGAGATAACTACATAATTAGATATAATACATAAATTGAGATTAGTACACAATTAGATATTATACATAAGTTGAGATTAGTACACAATTAGATATTATACATAAGTTGAGATTTGCACATAATTAGATATTATGCATAAATTATGGTTAGTGCACAGTTAGATATTACACATAAATTGGGATTAGTGCACAGTTCGATATTATACATAAATTGAGATTAGTACATAGCAATTATACAAAAATTGGGATTAGTACATAATCAGATATTATACATAAATTGGGATAATTTCATAGTTAGAGATTATACATTAATTGGAACTCTTTCTCAATTTGAGAACGTTCATTTTCAAAGAAAGTGTCTTTTAAATCTTTGTTTAATATTAACAACTCAGATAATTATTCAGAATAATTCCTTAAAATTATGAAAATGATGGTTGAGATTACTAAATAAACAAATACAATACCAATTCTAAATCTGTATGATCTGTATCTGTATACAATACCAATTCTAAATCTGTAACATTTTTACATGCCTGATATTTATTTTTAAAAAAATTAGAAAATTTTTAATTTAAATGCTCCATTAAGTGTTTTTTAACTATATAAAACTTTTCTGAATAGAAGATAATCTTTAGTATCGTATATATGCAAATTATTTTTATTGCTACTTTAATAGTTAATTGTAAAAAATAAGCATTTTTTAAGAAAACAAAAAAAAGTAAGCAGAAACATAATAATTCTAATGCATATTTTTAATTATTTAAAAGGCATAAAGCAAAAAATATCCTAAAAATAAATTAGTCATATTTTCACTCAAAATTTCGATAATAGCACGATAGATTTTCTTAATTTATAAAATCTCGAAAAAGGATTCATGCTTAAACTTAAGTATCGTAATATCCCCCAAAAATATATAAATTTATTTTGCCTGTCTAATGCACTTGCAATTAATTAAAAATGGTTAGTATAAGTTAAACTAGGAATAAAATGTATTTCCTCTATTTCTGAGAAAAAATTTTGACAAATAAAATTGAAAGGGAATTTAGGAAGATGGAAATAATATGTAAAAAATTATCTCTAATGGCCTTTGCCTTCACAGAAAAAAAATAAATGGATTTTTAATTAATTGTGAATGATTATTACTTTATTTTTCTCTTAATATCTAAATTAAAAAAATATTAATGAAAATTTCAATTGGAAAAAAAAATCTAAGAAATAAAGCCATTGCGTTTTAATTCTCCGAAAATAATTGTTTCTACAAATAAGAGTTTTTTATTAAAAGGGATTTACAACTTAAACCGTAATGCAATGTTAATTAGTCCTATGTGTTTTTCTATTATAATATATATTATCTGTAAAACGCCATAAGTAGCTTTAATTAGAATTTTTAATTATCACATATATCATCAGATATTTAATTTGCATTTAAAAATACATTACTGCTAATGCCATTTAAGAGTTCCTATAAATATTCTTTCAAAAATAATACTACTGTTTTTTTGATGAAACTGATAATTAATTAAAAGACGACGGTGAAAAGAGTTTTGTAAATTATATTTAAAATTTAGAATTATATTGATTTTGGAAGAATGAATTTAAAAATTTGTTTTTCGTTGAAATTAAAGATAAATAATGATTAATAATTTTAGCATGAATCTGAATCAAATAATCTAACAAAATTTTGAAAACTTCTTAATCATCAATTCAGTAATATTATTAGAAATGAAACTCTACCGATGTGTAACTAAAAAAAACTATCCTTAAAAAGCAGAGCTAAATAACCTAAAAGGCTTGAAACTTTTTAATTACAGTAAAATCGCGGTAAGTCGGCGTCCTGGCTTAAGGGCAACGAGTTTTCCCCGTGATTTGAGTGCCCCAGGTTCGAATCCTAGATCGGGCATGGTTGTTCTATGTTCTATCTGTAAGGTGTGTGAATGTGCCCACCCCCCTGTAAAAAAGGGGTAGTCCAAGCAAATGTGACACATGAAGTTGCTAGTCGTACTCTTAGCCCTAGTTGGCGCTAATGAAAAACAAGAAACGCACCCTTGGCTTAAAATCGCTATCGTCCGTCAGCGCGCTTGTCCATAGCAATGCCATTAGTAACAACAACACGCGTGATAATCCGGCCTAATGTGGCGGAAGAGCAGATCGGATAACAGAAAAACCGGATAAGCGGAATTCCTATGAAATTGTTTATTTGTCGACCAAGACCAGAAAATAAATTTTTTATACCAAAACATCACTGCAGTATGTCAATACAGCCGTGCCTCAGTGAATCAAAAAGCAGCTGCCAGTAATGTGTCAAGATAAAATAGAAGGCTTTCTACTGGTAGTTTGTATAAATTTTTGGCGATAGAGAGAATTCAATCGATATATAGTGCACAATTTCTTCTTCATAGTCACTCCGACTTTTTTTTTCGTTTACTAACCATTTGTAAATTTCACCCTTACAAAAATTTTATCACATCCTACAAATATTTTAGGCATACTCTACGTACTATGCAGTTGTATTCAGGAAAAGCTCATTACAAACTACGAAACAATGAACCACGAGCAGAACGCTGCTCGTTTCATGCCATAATGTGTGTCTTACATTCGATACATCGGAGGATCGATACATAGCAAACACCCGCTTCCATTATTATCAAAACAACTTCTTGCCTTTCTCATATAATTACAATAAAATAAAACTAGGCCAGATAGTAGCGAACCACAAACTCAGTAGTTTATTGTACTAATAAGCCTGCTTTTCGGTTTGTACCATTTCATAACTACTATTTAAAATTCGAACTGCTTTTACATTATGGAAAACTTGAATATCATACTTTATTCAATTAAAAATATTTTAAAAAGCTTTGGAAGAATCTAAATGACATATTCCAACTATGATAAAATGGCCAAAGTATCCTTATCAGCAACACAACAGTAACATTTTTTGTTATGGTATTTTTTACTGAGTTTTTAGCAATCTCCGTGCACCACCAAATACACCAAGCGGTACGATAAATTCATTAAAAATGCTAAATTCTCGATAAAGGCTAATATTTTATGTCTATAGTACGTAAATTCATTGTAAGTCATTTTTTATCTATTAAGGAATATACGTTTTGTGTGTTAGAGAATATAATGTTTTTAAGGTATTCTTAAGTAAGGTAGTGTAGGCATAACAAGGATTTTTTTGTTGAACATTCAGAAATCTCCGTGCACCACCAAATACCCCGGGCGGTACGATAAATTCAGTAAAAATGCTAAATTCTCGATAAAGGCTAATATTTTGTATCTATAGTATGTAAATTCAATGTAAGTCAATTTTTAATCTATTAAGGAGTATACACTTTGTGTGTTAGAGAATATAATCTTTTTAAGGTATTCGGAGATAAGGTAGAGTAGGCATAGCAAGGTTTTTTTATTGAACATTTAGAAATCCCCTTTCACCACTAAGTATCACACGGGGCTTATAGAATTAGTCAACACATTACATAAAGACATCATATACAGAACAGCTACTCACGCATCACATTCGCTAGCACAGCTCCTTTTTATAGGGAGACACATTTAAACACATTACAGAAAGAACCGATAAATATAAACTATGCCCGAACCGGGACTCGAACCCAGGACGCCCATATCACGGGGAAGAGGCCCTTGTGCTTCGGACGTCGGCTATTGTATTGGCGTCTAATTTTATTTTATAAAATGAGTTTATAAAATGAAGTTGAATAACGCACTATAATAATAAGCACCCACTATTTTTTATTTCTGTCCTTCCATAATTCTTAGGTATAAATTGAAATGTATATTACTTTTAGAACATTTGAATTCGGTTATGTTGTTGTTACTAATGGCACATGTCAGGGACAAACGCACTGACGACCGTCTGCGATTTTAAGCCAAATGAGTGTCTCTTTTTTTAAAGTAGCGCCAACTAGAGATAAGTGTACGACTTAGCTACACACTCGTCACATTCACTTGCACAGCCCCTTTTTACAAGGGGAGCACATTCACACACCTCACAGATAGTTTACAGAAGAATAACCATATACTAACCGGGACCCGAACGCCCAGATCACGAGGAAGACACGCTACCTCTGTACCAGGGCGTCGGCTAATTCGATTATTTATTCATTTAAATAAAACAAACAAATTTTGGTTGAATCTATATTATATATTCTAACTACAGTTAGAATTACAAAGTTTCCTGAAAGGCATTTATTTCTTCCCTTTGTATTTGCGTTTAATTGCATTTTGGGAAAACAATCTTCCAAATAATGCAGGTAAATAATTTTAAAAAGCTTAAAGGGTTTTAATCCCTAAATACAATTTTTTTTCTATTTATTTCATTTCACAATTCCCCAAATCAAACCTAAACTCTCTATTATTTTTGGAATCCTTGAATTCAATGTAACACTCATTTACGATTCACTCCTAATATGCAATTACTTATTAGTGCACAAAATTAATGCCAAATTGGCTTCATTTTGCTTGGGCAATGGGTCATTCGAGTGGATGAAAATACATTGATTGCCTCTATAATAGTCATTTCTTCCAAGTCATGGAGCCCAAATGAATAACGTTTATAACTTAATTGGAATTTCTAAATCAGTGATTATTAAATAACAGATTATTTGGTTAACATATTGTGATAAATGGCACGATAACATGAAGTGTAATATCGTTTAGCGCATTCACCCAAAAAATACATACGATGATCGTTTTGGAGTGCACAGTTGATATGCCAAAATTCCAATTATAGCAGAATATCACCTCGATTACCAATTTATGAGATCGATATTTAAAAAAAAAATAGGAACAGTAAATACATCCTAAATGTGTAATAAATAAATGCTCCGAAAGAATTGACTAACGGATATGGCAAGGAATTGTATTTTAATTCAAGATTTAAATATACATAGCTAAAGGATTTTCCCATATATTCGGTTTACTATCTTGTTGATAGTTTTCCAAATTTAATTGCCACGGATTAATTAATGACAGTTTTTGTACACAATGGCAAAGCATTTAAGAGATAAAATAAAATTACAATTTGTAGTGAACTTCACATGTGGATATACAGTAATGTGGTGAAACCTGCATAAGCCAGATAACATCTTCCGGATACGATTAATTATTTTTTTTAGTAGCTATGTTACTCAGCATCAAAAATTAATGTTGCGAGCTCAGTCCTCGGTCCGAAAACTTATTACCATTCACCCATATTGGGGTGAATGGTAATAAGTTTTCTAGTCTACTTTCGTACAGCTATTGTGGTGCCCTCTACCAGCAGCAAAAGTTGTCAGGCGCATTAGAAACAACAGCTAACGTCACCAACAACAACTTAGACACGCTAACTATACGCTTGGAGCAAATGTACTGATGGTGGAAGAGTATGCGGTTAAATCTTCATAAGCCAGATAATATCCTCCGGACATAAGTAATCACTTTTGTTTATTGGTTATGTTAGTCGACTAGAAACCCTAATGTTGTGAATTTGGTCCTAACCTACACATCCTCCACAGTAATTTTGAAGTATGCAAAAAATACATGATATGCTATGGATTAAAATAATAATGGAACCTTTAAATCAAAAATAATCATTGAAAACTGGTCTAAATGGATAACCAGTAATTATGTAATGAAAAAAACGCATTGTCCAATTCAGAAGTAAAAGAAAATATTGAAAAAATATTGCTTATAATTTTAACCAATGTGAATATGGGTAATATAATGAATCAGCATACATATGAAAAGAAAAAAAACCAGCAGACTTCAACTCATTTACTTTTGTTATAACTCAGTATAAAATGATGTAAATAAAACGACATATTCATTAGCGCATAGTTTCTTTCAACTCGTAAAAGACTCACACTCCTTAGGTTACGAGTTTGAAACTCACCGGCCAAAAGATTCCCCTAGTGTTTGGCGGCTAGCGCTCGTAAAATCTGTCGTGATAGCAAAGTCCATCATGTCGAGAATAATGCCACCGGGGGTACTAGGTTAGAGGTGATCGTTCTCTGTTCTAGATCTATATTACGATCTGAGTTGAAAGAGTTCTAGATCTAATTACGATCTGAGATGAATGAAAGATGAATGAAAGAGGAGAGAGAAAGTCCACCCCCTAAAAAGGGTTGTGGCGTGTGTATAGCTAAGTCGTACTCTTGGCCCTAGATGGCGCTACTTGTAAAACAAAGAGACGCATTTTTTAGGCTTAAAATCTACTGATAGTATCAGCGGGAACTTGTCCACAGCAAGTGCCATTAGTCACAACAACAACAGCACTACAACGCAATTTAAAACTGATAAATTAGATACTTGAAACATAAACACAACACTTTGATTTGTTTGATGCCAACACATAAGTTGAGATTTACACATTTAATAATAAAGTGAATAATCAAAAAACCCAAACTGATTACTACACTTAAATAATCATCCCACCGCAACAGTAACACTCTGGTTGAGTCCTAATAACTATCACCGACCATGGTACAACTTTTCCTTAGGGTGGCAAGAACCAACCACCTTGCCGGAATTTTCACATCCTCAATTATAAGCCCCCCATCTCTGTGGAACTAATAAAGGAATAAAAGGAGCGGACATGTATTTAAACTCCACCCAGGTTTACAGATAACGAAATCTTATTCTGTTATAGAAACCCATAGCATTGTTTTTGCAATTATTAATTTATTATAATTTAAGTAAATTCAGATTTTAATAAATATGACCCTTTTTTCATCTACTATCAATATTCGTATATGCAACTATTCGGATAGGGTCTGGTCCCACTGAATTTAGATAAGTCGAATGTTACTGTACCATATTTTTTGTAGTACATACAGCGCATGTGCGTTTAGTTTTGTTTCAAATAATATAATTTCTTCTTCCTCATCCTATCTTATGATTTTTTTTAAAGTTTTAGCCAACATTAAACTTATATTTACCTTGAAAAACAAGTGACACATAGTTTAGTACAGAGAACACTTATCAAGAAAAAACAATTCTCTTATGTAAACACACTTTACTTAGGTATTCAAATAAACAAAAATGTTTCAAAATTACAATTTCCCGTTTTTATTTTTATTTCCTACTTTCAGATGTCAGACTGAAACTATTTATTTCTTTTATTTATTTTTATAGCTTTTTTTCAAACGAAAGAGGAGGAAAAACCAACGAATTCTTTAAACAGAGCAACATCATTACTCATTCTAATATCAAATATTTAAGGTCCGTATGAAAAATAGTTAAAATTAGGAAAAACTTAAACTAACTTGCTCTAACTTGAAATAACATCCCATTTATCTTCGCATGCATTGCGTCAAGAATTCTGACGAAATTGGACTTTACAGAAACAGGAATTTCAAATGAGGTCAGATTAATAGATTATTCTAATAAATTCATTTTTCTTTATCGTATTTATAGTAATATGAAGAAAAACACCTTTGAATCGGTTTGTTGTCTTCTAATTTGTTCTTATCAGAAAAGTTTACAAAAAGGTGACTTGTTTTATCCTGCATTTTTTTTCACTTTCTACTATTAGTTTACACTCTTATATATATATATATATATATATATATATATATATATATATATTAGAAGTAAGCAATTTTATAATCATTAACATTAAAAAAATTGCAATTTTAAACTATTACAAAAACGAACACACCAAATGTATTTAGACAGTGCTTATGCTGCTACAACTAAAACAAACATGATTAAAATGAAAGTAGAACAAAACGGATGTAGAAAATAATCAATTTAATCGAAGAAAAGAAATAAGAAATTCCGCCTGATAGAGACAAGCAATGAATAATAATTTCCAACCATATAAATATTTTATCACTTTTTTTAATTTTCAAACAACTATTAAACTCTCATAAAAAACACAATTAGTTTTAAACTAATTCTCTAACTACTAATTAAAGAAGCCATTTGTCAGATTTTAAATCTTATATGCATTAATAAATTTCCCAGTTATTACCATATTCAAAACAATTGACATAGCAAACATACTTAACAAAAATTTACTTACTGCCAAGTGCAACTCTAGTTTCTCATACTGCCAGATTCCTTGTATATCTAATCAATTTATCCTTGCATATGACTAACATTTCTTCTTCAATACGAATTTAGACGCCAATATTTGTTTTTAACAATAGAGTTAAAGCAGCTTTCACACGAAGGCAATTATTGTGTGCAGTAGAAAACCACGCGATCACAATGGGACAGTGGCAAAGTTTTGTTTTTTCGGCTCAATACTTTGCCAGTATCGCATTGGAAGAAAGCTGTCTTTGTCAAGTAGGCGTGACGTTCCATTGTACTGATGACCGCGTGTAAAAGATGCTTTATTTTATCAGTTAACAGATGAATATATGTACAACTACTTTCTCTGATTAGCAAAGAAATTTATTCAAATTTCTATTTATTACTATACCGGGTTTAATCTTGACCAATCATAAGACAAATACGTAGCTCATGCGTAGTAAGGTTGAAAAGTGTTGTTCTGTCGATGGAAATTAATTGCCCCGACAGGACAGCTTGTGGTGAAAGCTCCATTAATCAGATAACATCTGTTGTTGTTGTTACTTATGACACTTGCCTAACGACAAGCCTCCCGCTGATACAGCAGCAGATTTAAGCCGAAAGAAGCGTCTCTTGTTTATGAAATAGTGCCAACAAAGGCCAAGAGTACGATTTAGCTACATGCTCACCACATTTGCTTGCACAGCACCTTTTTACAAGGGGGTACACCTCTCACATATAGCACACTGAAGAACAACCATGCCCGAACCGGGACTGGAACTCGGGACCAACAGAACAAGAGGAAGACGCGCTACCTCTGTGCCAGAAAACCGGCAGATAACATCTACAATACACAATTACTTTTGTATTGTAGTTTTGTTACTCGACTACAAACCGGAATGCTGTAAATTTGGTCCTAGGACAATCCGCATCTTCCATAATCTATAAGCAATTTACAATATTTTGTATTACTGTGCATGCGTTTGCAGATTGTAGGGGATTTTTTTTTGGAGAGAAAAAATTGAACACCTATGGATTATTTTAAATATTTTTGGCTCTTTATTCTTTCTGGAGCCAGATTGCTATTTCTTTTTATTTTCTTTTACATTTTTTTTTCTTATAGTTTTCCAAATTTAGTTATGTTGTGTGCTTTTTTTATGTTAACATGTTTTTGTTTGTATGTGTAAATCTTCGTCATTTTAATACGATACACTGTGAAAAAGGGATGCCAAATTTATTTTTTTATTTTATTTTCAGGGATGCCAAATTTATTTTTTAGCCAAGTAGGGAATGCTCGAATCTATCATATGAAATTATGACAAAAATAAATCGATTCTTTTATACGCATGTACTACTTACTTGTCGTCTTATAATTGGCCGAGTGTATACTCTGCGTTATTCTGACATGCATTATTACATGCTGTATTACATTATTGCATTATTACATGCATCATTCCATTTATAATAACTTCAATAATTTTAAAACGCCGTCTTTTCTTTTGAATACAAATTTATTTCTTGTAAAACCAACTTCAGATTTCAATTTAGCTGAATTGCGGAAATAAACAAACAGTGATTCGCCATTTGACTTTTTGATGGTAATTCGATGTCTAATAATTCACTTAATTCAAAGACTAGTTTATCATTTTTAAAAAATAAATGCATATACAGCATTTTTCAGGTTGAATCTCACCGAGAAGTTAATCTACATATTTTTATACTCCTACTAGTATTTTTAAAAATCAAATCCAAAAATAATTAAATAGATTATAAAATAATGTATCATCTTAAACGGCGTCTTAGAGGGAATAATCGAGTGTAGAGGAAGAAACATTTGTAATTTTCATCAACTTTCGACCCCAATTTCAACTCAAGCATTCGACTTACCAAAGTTATTTATACTTTTTGCATGTAAACTCTAAAAATAATCTTGAACTTAACTGTTACCAATGATTAGAAATTAATTTTTAGTTTCGACTTATTAACCCCTTCAGCCCTGAATTTTTTGAATGTAAAATAAAAAAAAATGATGGAATTATTGATAAGGGTCACCAAGAAAACATCCACATTTAATTTCATCTAATTTTCACCATTGGTATAGAATATGAATATAGGATATGAATTTCATCATGGTTGTAATTAAAAGAAAGTCATGGAAAATGCCACCATCAGGTTTGAAAAGAAATAAAAACTTAGAACATAAAATACCGCGGAGGCAAATGCCATCGGGAAAGCCGAAAGAATTAAGCCATTCACTGCCATTTACGATATATCTCGTCTTTAACTACTTTAAAATTAAGAAGCTGTAAATTTCTCTGGCAGTGAATGGGTTAAATACAATTTATAGACATCAACGCATTTTTTTTCATCTACAGATATATGTTGATGTTGTTGTTTCTTATGGCACATGCCCTGGACAAGCTCTCTGAGGTAGTCAGAGTCGCTTGTTTTGTAGTAGCGCCACCTAGGGCCAAGAGTACGACTTTTGCTACTCGCTCATAAGATTCACTTGTACAGACTCTTTTTACAGGGGGGGAGGAGCATTCACACTGCTTACAGATAGAATACAGAAGAATAACCATGTCCGAATCAAGACGCCTACATCACGGGGAAGACGCACTATCCCTACTCCAGGACGCCGCCCCAAATATATGAAAAAAAAATTCTTTCCCATATTTTTAGGCCTTATTATTCTCTTGAACAAACTCTTACTTTCTGGTTTAAAAAAATACCTTCCATTCTTTCTTTCTACCTTTTTCCTGGAATAAGTAATCAATTCATCCTACGATAGGTCTAACATTTTCTTCTTCAATACAAATGTATTCCCGCGCTCAGAACTTCCAAAAACCATACATACTCTCATTCCCCGAAAGAAAAATGTATTTGATCTATAAGAATTTGGAGAATATACGAGTCGTAGGAGCAATGTTCTGGAGTTACTTTCAATTCCTCTTAGAAGCCGTATAAATCAACCTGAGGAATTTAGAGGCCATTCTCAACAATGGGCCTTGCAGATAAATAAATGCCTTTCTCTCGGACATTTCGAACCATATATTTCAATGCCTCACATATTTCAAAGTTCCTTACATTTCTGGCTACGTGGAACGGAAATTTATCGTATTCTGGAGATCCATCGTGCATATCTGCTGCTGCATCCCACGTGATTTGTGGCCGTATCTTGCATATAAATGACCAGCGGAGATTCATTTAAATGATCAATAGTCATTAAGAGGAGATAGATTAATTTTCAAAAGTAATATTTTAATTTTCTACTCATTCATCGGATGATCTTATGATGAACAAATTATGATGTTGTTGATGCATCAGTTGATGGTCTCTATGACTATTGATGCTGGTCCAGGTTACAGAAAAACAAGCTTTTTAAAGAATAAATTTTGATTAATTAAATAAATAATTTAATGTGAACTGAAATCTTATTTTTATCCAAGAACCGAATGTTTTGATCTTCAACTAATACAGCTTCTATTTCGAAATTGATTCATAGATTCGAATTCGACAATATCTTACAGATAATTGAACAATAAAAATTAATTAAAAGATCAGTAATCATTAAGAGAAATAGATGAAATTTTCAGACTTAATATTTTAATTTTCATCTCATTCATCGAGAGGGATATGGTGAACCAATTATGATGTTTTTGCTGATGATCACTATGACTATTGATGCTGATCCAGGAATAGGAAAACAAGATTTTTAAAGAATAATTTTTTGATTAATTAAATAAATAACCTTATGTCTAGTAAAATTCTATTTTTATCCAAAAATCGACTATTTTATTTATCAACTCATACAGCTTCTATTTTGAAATTGATTCATAGATTCGAATTTGATAAATAATGATCTTAAGCTTAATCTTTAACAGTAATTAAATGCCTCCTGAAAACCTATTTTTCCGAAAGAACCAAAGTCTCAACTGATACAGATTCTATTTTGAAATTGATCTAAAGATTCGAATTTGGTAAAATCTTAAATAATAATCTAAAGCTCCTATCTTTGACAATAATTAAATATATACCGGAATTCTATTTTTTTCTTAGAATCTATTATTTTAGTCATGAACTGATACAGATTCCATTTCTAAATTGATTCATAGATTCGAATTTGGCACTATCTTGCATATAAATGACCAACAGAGTTTCGTTTAATTGATCAATAATCATTCAAAGGAAATAGTTAATTCTCAGTAGTAAAATTTTAAATTTCTACCCATTAATTGAAAGATGATATGATGAACAAATTAAAATCTTATTGATTACTCCCACGCAGACGAAGGGGAAAAAGTTTCTTTTTACAAATCATTTTTCTTAATTAAATAAATAATTAAATATCAGCTAAAATTCTTTTTTCCTTAGGATTTTAATCCCCAACTGACATTACCAATCTCCTAAACTTGCTTCCCAGATTCGAATTTGGCCCTATTTTAAGTATAAATGATCAATAAAAATTCATTAAAAAATCAGTAGTCATTAAGAAAAGTCATTAATTTTCAGAATTAAAATTTTAATTTTCTATTCATTAAATAATAAGAAAGTTATAGATAATGTTGACAAATGTCTTTAAATATCCATGCAGTAAGAATACAATGAATCGACATAAATATTAAATAATAAAAATGTTGAAAGAAAATGTTGACAATTATTTTCAAATAGCTATAAAATAAGAGCATAATAAATTGGTATAAATGTTAAAAAGTAAAAGCTGCAGATTATTAAGCTTTGGAATAAATCAGGAAAAAGAATGTAAATAAAATGCGAATTTTATTATCTCGTAACTGATTTTTATATTTGATTCACTTTATACGCATAACGTGATAAATCATTCACTTTAAATATAAACCTCTGATAACGAGATAGATCAAAGAGATATTTTTATTACACTCAGCTTTCAGTTTTTGCTACTTTATCCAATTATAACATTAACCCACCCGTATATTCCAGTATTCATATTCAAGATGCCTTAAAATTAAGTAAGAATTTAAAACAGTATAAATAAATTATAAGATAAATCACAGTACAGGAATTTTATTCTTTTACTCAAAGTGCTGATCAAAGAATCATATAAGAAAAACAACCCCAAACTAACATTTGTTTCAGGAATTATGGATTTTCAATTTCCCGAGCATATATCTAAAATATTATTGAAATCACCTGCACATTCATCCTATCGTTTTTAGGAAAATAAAAATACTATATATCGATTCTATCAAAATTTTTAAGAATCAATATCTGGTATTGAATTTTAAACGCATTTTTAAAAGTTTTATACTCACCCAATTAGTTTCACCAATCTAGATTAAAACAAATCCATTAAAACTAATAACTCTGGACTGATTTGATTTTGCGATAAAGAAAAATCCTCCATTAGTCATTCATTCATTCCCCCCCAAAACAGTACCAAAGTAACTCCTTCGGTAGACTCCGTCCTAACGAATCATGATAGAAGCTTTAGCGAAACGTATACGCTAAGGCTTTTAGAGAATTAAATACCAGAATTCTATACTTCAGGAAACATACCTTACACACACGCTAATGGAAAATAAATGGATTCAATACACTTTCCCGAAGGCTGAGGGAAAAGGAAAAAGTGTCCTGACATCGGAAGAAAAGTAGGATTTTACTCTTAAAGTGGAAGCGACTCGACTCTATTTTAAATTCTCGTGCTTAAAGGCATAAAAACTAGATTCAATGGTCTTCCTAGATGCTCACGTACAGAGCGACGTTTTAATACCGAGTTCTTGGACGTTTATTTCAGTCCGTCCGTCCGTCTTTAAGTCGGAGACTTGTTCGGAAAGGACATGGTACTCCGCTTACACTTTTACGGCGACAGCATTTTGAAATCCTGTCGTTTATGGGCAGATCCCCTGCCTTCCACGAGTATGTACGTGAGGAATGGTACAGCGTGCTGTAATTCAATGGGGGAATTAGATCTAACGTCGAATCTTGAGTATCGGACATATTTGGTCATCGGTGGATCATAGAGGTAAGGGTTTGCATTTTTGAAAATGGTAAGAGAGTACTTTGCTTAGAATAAATAACAGCTGCCAAAAGAATATTATATATAATTTATTTCAGTGTGGGTTCCATCTTTTCTGATAAAAAACACAAAAAATCGACTGAAAATAATTCACATTATCCATTCTTTTTCTTCTTTTTTTTCTTTCTCTCTCATTGTATACATCTATCTCTTCATCTATATACATATATGATAATAATTTAAAATCATAATTGAGCCTTTATTAATTTCTTAATTTTATCCGATATTAACTTTATTCATATGTGTTCTATTTTTGCCTGACCCAATTCCCAAATTTTTATATAACTAATTCTACAGTGCACTATCAAACTGTTGATTTTAGCAAATATAGACGTTGCTAGGGAAGAGATAAAAATCCCTAATTCTTACAACATTTTAAGGATACCAGAGACTCCTTTTCTTAAGGCCAGACGCGTCAAAGAAATCCATATCCGATTCTCATTGTAAAATCACTGAAGAGAAAAATTACGGTTCCTTTAGCTCTTGGATCAAGATATTGACTGATTCATTATCCTGTTGAAACCGGTTTGAAACGATAACAAGAATAACAGATTACACATGCTTCGATGTTTAGAAAAACGATGGGGTTTCTTCATCTCCAAATCGGTCGAGCTCCAAAACTTTGCAAGCGAACTAAAAAAATTGAAAATGAAAGTCTCTAAAAATTATATATATATATATATATATATATATATATATATATATATAGATATATGTATATATAGATAGATATATATATATATATATATACAGAGAGAGAGAGAGAGAGAGAGATGGATAGATCGATGATATAGATAAAGACCGAGACAAAGGAGTCTCGTAACTGTTTCGAACCTGTTTAAATTGTTTAATGACAAATCAATTAAGACAAATATTGGATTATAAATAATAATCTCACATGATTACTTTAATCGAATATTTCATATTTTTATTATTTTATTGCTTTTTCGATAAAGAAACACTTTACGACACTTTTTCTTGTAGCAGGTCGAGTAGACATCATGGTAAGGTCCCAATTTCAAAATTTGGAGGGTTTCCGAATCGAGACCCGCCTCCATCGATGAATTGCTGTGTAAGCGCGTCTAATGCAAGCTAAGTCTGTCGGGACCAAACGTCCTCAGGATGGTGTAGGATGAAAGCTTAGAGAAGCGGCGTCTGCACAGGTGTCGTTTTCGTCATCTTACCACGTTTTAAAATTACGAGATCCACCTTAAAATACCCCTAGTGTTTACTTAAAACGGGAACATTAATATAACTAAACTGCCCCATTATCATTTGAGGATGGCACTCCCAAATTTGTTATAATTATATTTTGAAGCAGGTTTTACGCTTTTTACATATTTTTGACAAATTTAATTACAATAAAACATATTGATCATGACGGCTATCATTTTCCGCTACCATCTGGAATCGTAAGATAGCATGTTCCATAGTTAGTAGTGTGTTCTGGGAAAGAGTAAAAACATGATGTGAGATGGGTTTTCAATGAGGTAAAGTTTTTGGATTATCACGACTTATCAGATGTTTTAAATGTTCACAAAGTCAAAGGTCACAGGAATTTAGGTCTGGAGACCGGGGAGGCAACAGATCACGAAGGTGACGGCTGATGACACGTTTTTCTGTAAAATGATTATGTAAAACATCCTCTACACAACGACTAATGTGTGGAGGACCTCCATCTGGCATGAAAATTGTGCTCGAAAGGCATTGACGTGTTTCCTGTGCTCAACTGAGAACATGCTATCTTAGGATTTCAGATGGTAGCGGAAAATAATGACCGTCATGTTCAACATACTTTGTTGTAATTAAATTTGTCAAAAATATGTTAAATGCGGTAATTCATTTGAAAAACTGTCCCTGGTGGCGAAATTTTGAACTATATTTTTTATTCTCTCAAACAAATTCCCATCCCTTTATTATGACCTATATAAAATTTCTTAACTTTCAGAAAAATAGTCTAGTCAATAGGCAACTTTAAAATAGGATTGTTTAATCAGGGCATCCTTTATTTTTCTTCTATTCTTCTACAAATAATCTATCTATCTAGAGAAATTTTATCTGCAATGCAGTCTTAAAAGAATTATTCTAAAAGTTAAATGTCTAAATTTAGTGAAGAACAGTAATGATAAAACTGCATAGTCAATTTATTTATATTATAAAATCTAATCTGCCGATATCCACGTAATAAAAAATTCAATCCATTTTTGAAACACAATAATATTTGCATGATTTCTTTCACAAAATCTAAAAAAAGGCTGTTAAAATTCGATTGTAATAAAATATTAATAATCTACTTTTAAATGCAAACATAAAAAGATTTTAGATGAGGCATATTCTGGCAGACATATTTATTCAAACTAAATATATTTTACTTACGACTCTAAATAAGACACATTTCAAAACTCAAAAACTGGAGTGCTTATAGACATTTTTATATTTTGAAACATCAAACAATAAATGAATTTCAAAAGAAATGATGTTATGAATGAAACACAATATTTATCCGTAGACAGAATTTCATTAAGAATACATGAGAGGCATATACATATCAAGGTATTTAGAAATTATATTGTAAAGAGTAGCTTTCTATTTCTGAATTTAAGAAAGTGTAAAAGTAAGCAATAATAACACTATGCTATTAAATAACTGAAAACATTAAAAATCTGGGGGCATTGTTTTTTCTTATTTAAGTATATTATGCATACATCCGTCAAAAAAAAGAAACTAAGTAGTTTAGAATAACATAACCTAATAATACATATACATTCTTTATATTATAATACATTCTTTATATTGTTTATAAATATTTGATATTAATCACGGAAATAGTATCTTCTGTACATTTTGAATAAAAATATATTTAGTAACTTAGCAACATTAAATTACATTTAATCACCTGAATAAATGTAGTATCAAAATAGTTTTAAACATTGTAAACTATTCCTAAAATTATTTTTTGAAAATTTTTGAATATTTAAAAAAATGTTTTATAATGGAATTAATATCACTAAAAAACTATTTTTTTAAATAGTGAGACTGATAACTTTAGCTGGTGCAAGAGGTTCGGAAGGTGAAGTTTTAATGTTTTAATTGTTTTTTAAAGAATAGGTGCAAATAAAATTTTGAGACACCATCTTTCTTACTTAGCACCTACTACCTAAAAAGTAATCATCGTCAAATTCGTTATTTATTGGGGCAATGATCTGCCCTGTAAAATATTTAGATCAATTTTTTAAATATTTCTCAACTATTAGATCTATTAAACTTATAGATGTTAACAGGTTAAATTTCGACATAGTGAAAGCATTAAATTATATTTTTCAACTGTGACCCAAAAACGACTTCTTAGTCATCGAAGAGTATTCAGATCACTTGTGAATCCGATAAATTCGTTGATTCTTAGTGCAATGCTGTGCCTTGTAAAGTAATTTGGAAGATTTTCATACTATATATTTCACAATCGTAAATTTGTTCAGCTAATATTCTATAATTGGAAACATGTCAATGTAGTTAATCTATTAAATGATCTTATATTTCGACTGAAAAAAGTTTAAAATCATTTTGGCCATTGAAGGTTATTCTGATCACTTTTAAAAATTATAAATTCATTTGTTCTAGGTGCAATAATCTACCCAAAATAGCATTTTTAACGATTTTTGTATCATATATTTCACAAATGATAGATCTGTTCTGCTTATTAACGTTAAAAGGTTAAATTTCGACAGCAGTGAATTTATTAAATCACCAAACTTTTCGTCTGAGATCGAAAAGTGTATTTTTAGTCATCGAAGAGTATTCTGATTATCTAGGAATATGACAATTAAAAAATGACTTAGTCATGTGACAGTAGTCCATCTATTATGTATTTAATATGTAGCGTCAGCCTTATAAGCTACATTATATCCTTCGAGCTGAAGGGTCCCTTTTGCTCGAACGGTATATCGCTCGGCTACTGGCTCAAACGTCGCAGGTTCGTACCGCGACCTTCACTAGCTACAAATAAAAGCCATCCTTTTTGAAAAATGATTATATTATTATGAAAATTCTTCAGGTGAGAATGCGAAGATTTATCCCAATAATAGCAGATTATTTCTCAAGAAAACGCATAGCAATGTCTGCTGTTAACAACCCAGTCACTATTGATCTGATCAGTAAGACAGGATTAGTATGTTCGATTGTTACCAAAATCTCTACGCAGCCACACCACACGCCACCTTTTCCAGATAGTATCCTTCTAAAGAAGAGATAATTCCTTATACTACGCAATTTATATCAAATATCAAGCATTAAAAGCAGGAAAACAATCTTTATTCTCCCAAATTGTGAAATAAATCTGAAGCTTACGCAAAAGCTGATGTTTCAGAACTCAACCCACAATCATCAGATTATTATTAAACACTGAAACATAATGAGAATTCGCTGATAATCGATGCTAAAAAACAATTTTCTTATACAACTCTTTTTTATAGGGTAAGGAATTCTTTATATGAAGCTATGAATTTTAGATTCAAACATAGATAATACTAAATTTTTGTCACCAAAGTCGCCAAATCTGATGCATTTTTGACTAAATCTGATATTTGCTAGTGACCTGGTGGTTAGGCCTCAGCTTCGGACCCGGAGGATTTCAGATTCGATATCCGATTCTACTGAAGAACCATCGTGTACCCTTTAAATTTCTAAGGCCAAATGTCCTTCCACTGGAGTGGTATGGAAGTTTGGAGAAGGGTTGCCGAATCAGTTGTCATTATCTAATTTCACAAGGATCAAAAATACGGATCCGTACCAGAATAGCCCTAGTGTTGCTTTTAAAAGGACTGAAAATAAACTGTACATGTTGTGACTGTACACTTGCCTTGGACAAGCCTCCGTTGATACGATCAGCAGATAATTTAAGCCTAAGAAATGCGTCTCTTTGTTTTACAAGTAGCGCCATCTAGGGCCAAGAGTACGAATTAACTACACACACGTCACGACCATTTTCAGGGGGCGGATTTCATTCATGCAAATTCATTCATTCCTATCAGTTCGGAATTTAAACCTGGAACAGAGAACTATCACCTCTGACCCAGTACCCCAGTGGTATTACTCTCGACATGGATGACTATGCGACCTCGAAAAGATTTAACGAGCGCCAGTCGCCATACACTCGGGGAATCTTTTGACTGGTGAGCTTCGAACCCGTAACCTAAGAAGTACGAGTCCAACACTTTAGCAACCAGGCCGTCCCGGCCCAAAACTAAACTAAATTTTATATGCAACAATCTCACATTAAAATATACTTGAAAGTATTGAGAATGTAAACTCTCACTTCTTTAACGTAACAAGCAAAACAACAAAACACTCTTTAAAATCAAACTTATAAACTTTAAAAAGACTCAGAAATAGTTTACTGATTTCTTTCAAACCTGCTATTTTCGAATTCAAAGACATCACCCTAGCAATTTACCAAAACCCAAGGAATGTCCAAAATGGCGACATTCTTTGCAGAATTTTGGCCGTTGATGTCGAAATGTAATTTATATCCGAAGATGCAGCGCACGTTTCCCGTTCGAAGCAAACCCTGGAATTCGGGATTAATGCAGCCGGAATGAGATCCTCTTTCGCATTTGATTATTCATCGGCTGCCGTCTTGATAAAGCACGATTTTCTGAAAAAGAAGAATCCGGCCACACGGATGTTGTTCCTCGATGCTTTTTTCCTGCTGTTCTGTTTTATTGCCAGCATCGCTGCTACGGAGGCTTTATCTTTATCTTTGTCATTACCCTGCAATGATATATCAACATCTCCTGTAATTCCTTTTCTTCAGACATTTACAGGATTCTTTTTATTGTTATATTAGTCGTATTTGATGACAAGCTAGTTCACCAATGATTTTGGCCATATTTTATGCCAGTAAAATAGTTTAGATATAACCCTATAGCCGTCTATTGTATTTACTGTGTATATAAAACATCCTAATAGAGTCAAATCTCATGATATCTCAATATAAAAACATGATTGTACAGTTAACAAATTACATAATATTGTAGCTTCACTTTTTTATATTCGTTATTAATACAGTCAAGTTTCATGATATTATAGTGCTTAAAATAACTGTACATTTTATAATTTTCTTAATATTATAGCTTCAAATTTTTTCATTCGTTACTAATAAAAACAAATCTCATGATGTCACGGTGTACATAATAGAACAATTTATAATTTTCGCAATACTTTAGCTTCAATTGTTTTATTCATTACCAATACAGTCAATTCTCATGATATCATAATGCTTAAATTCATAATTGTAGATTTTATACTTTTCGCAGTATTGCAACTTCAACTTCTTCTATTATTTTTTTAATAATACAGTCATTTTTTTATGATACGGTTGTAATTAGGGTTGCCCGTATTTATTGTTGATTCTAAGTATTGGGACCTTTTAGAAAAATAATTTTATTTATATTTTATTTAAAGAAATTAAATAGTTGATCTTTGCCACAAATTGCACCAATGCAGTGTGCGAGAGCGTTCTGAAGAGAAGGAGAGAATAGTTTTTTTCAGAAGCAAAACCCTTCATACTCGGATGATGAGATTCTTGCCAGTTACGCCATACTCGACGGAGCCTGTAGTTTACAGATAATTGATATGGTTTATCTTAGATTTGTATATTCTTTATGATAGAAAAGTAGGATTTAAAATAGGTATATAGAATTTATGATTGGTATATATAATTTATGGTAGGTTTATATTATTTATTATTTGTATCTGTGACTTATGATAGGCATTCAACACAATATTAAAGTGCTTAAAAACATAAATGTTCATTTTCTAAATTTTTTCAGTTCTGTAGTTTTCCATTTTCGTTCGTTTTTACTCGCCTTTTGGCAACCAACTGTTTTGCAGATGCATTAATTCAATTTAATTGTAACTAAAATATATAGATATAACTTCATGTCCATGATCCCCTCAAATTCTTAAACAGTAAGATTGCGCTGTTTTAATTATCTTATACTAGGTATAAGAAGTTGTCTAATAGACAAAACGCATAATATCATATTACTATAAAAAACCATGAACTTTTGAATTATCAGGCTTCTAAATTTCATGGTATTGAACATTCTTTTTTCATTGTCTTTGTAAAAGATTTTGATATTAAAAAGAATCTTCTTTTATAACTTTCAACAATAGGAAAAAACTGCACAAATAAATATTTAATGAAACAATGAAAGCGGTTTGAATTGAGAGCAGTATTGTATTCTTTGACTGAAAATTATAAAAACATTTTTTTTAAAAAAAATGTTAAATTTTAGAAAAAGAAATTGTAGCAATATTAAAATATTAGTATCATTGAAAATATATTTTATTTTGAGTTTCATAATTTTCATAATGATTTGCACCAGAATATTTTCGGCAAATGGGCAAAAGGTGATATTCTCCTTTAACTCTTAATTAAAATTCTAAATAAAATTTCAGAAAAGATGTACCGAAATAAATATTCTCACCTTTCATTTATGTGTCCTTTGATTATTCCAGATGAAATGGTCTGTTTTGAAGAATTCACACATACACACACTTTAATATTTATTGTTACTATAAATGCTTAACGGAAGTTCAGAGCTCTTATGAATAGTGACCCCATTTAAAAGAGCGTGAGAATAAGTTGTTTTCGTAAGAGGGTTTTATTTATTGAATACAATGACTACTTGAAGCTCGAAATAGCGTAGACAATGAAAAAAAGATAAATGACAATATTCATAAACATCTTTTAATTGAATACTTTTTTACCTGCTTTTACCAAATTAGCCTTATTATTATGAATGCCTCTTTGAAAGGAGATAAATTTTTAAAAGGCTGGCCTGCTTTTACCAATATTTTTTCAAATAGTTCAAACTACTTAATGGTTTAAATTAATTAAGGTAAATAATGACTTAAAAATAATGAAGTTCTCATATGATAACTAAACATTTGCAATCATAGATTTAATTTTTTTTAATATTAATTTCAGTAAAATTCTTTTTTATAACTATAACCGTTATTTTAAATTTAAGCTTGTTTCATTTACTGTAAAAAGCTTAGAGAAGTATTAGCATATCTGACAGTTCTTTGAAATTTCAAAAATCTCTCAAGTAACATTCAAAAGTGTACTTTTCTTATATAATTTCTTTTCGGCATACAATAAAACACAGAGCAAAAGAAATACTGCAGTGCTACCTTCCTTCGAAATTTAAAAATTCAATTTATTGAACAGCTACAGGAAATGACCCACACACAAATAAAAAGCATGTAGTATAGTTTACAGTAATGAATTCAAATTTCATGAAATAGTTGTCGATCTCCATTGAATTAATTTCAAAGTAACCTGGCGTAAACTATCTGCACATGTAATTTAACTTCATATTTCTAAACACTTATCTGAGACGCAACATTTTCTTTTACTTTCTACATGGTCCACAAGCAGTTCCAAAATTAAATTGGCATCGCATGATCATTGTAATAGTCACCTGATTATTAATCACTTTACAGCATTGTATTACTACAAATATAATAACTTTCTTTGACTCACATCAATATAATTTTAATGAATATATTAAATATTTAATTATAGCAGCTTTTTCTCAATATGGATGTAAAATTGTATGTAACGATGCTTTTCAAACATATTATTTAAAATGTTCTTGGTGGCACTTTTATCTTGAAGAGTTAGAATTGTTCTGGCCAATATGTATTTAAAATTGATATGAAATAAAAAAAATGGTTAAGTCTTGGAAACAGAATAAAAAACAAATTTATTAATTGATATAATCAGCATTTTTCATCCATATTTGTTGTGTTCAGTCTTTAAAGTAATGTTAATTCTTTGCAATAAAATAATTCTGAAAATTGATTAAGGTAAGTAATATATGCATATTATTTATAAGAAAATATTATTATATGCATATTATTT
>JAOUZG010036556.1:3047081-3058137 GCA_026289955.1 Argiope argentata | reverse complement strand
TGTAAAAAATATTTTATTGTATATGTATTTACTAAATAGATATAAATTTTTTCCGAGCCAAAATTAATAAAGGATATATTTTATTTAGTGCAAGTTGTATTGTATATGTATTAAAGTATGTATTGTATTTACTAAATAGATATAAGTATTTCCCGAGTCAAACCTAATAAAGGATGTATTGTATTTAGTGCAGGATGTATTGTATATGTATTTAAAGGATGTATTGTATTAAGTGCAGCATGTATTGTATATGTATTTTAAGGATGTATTGTATTAAGTGCAGTATGTATTGTCTATGTGTTTAGAGGATATATCGTATTTAATACATAGATAAAACACAAATGAACTCGCCCAAATAAAAGATAAATATCCTGGCATCCTGGGTCAGAGTCAGCGCGTCTTCCTCGTTATCTGAGGGTCCCGAGTTCCAGTCCTGGTCAGGGCATGGTTGTTCTGTGTACTATCTGTGATGTGTATTAATGTGCCCCCCTGTAAAAAGGGGTTGTGCAAGCGAATGTGATGTGTGTGTAGCTAAAGTCGTACTCTTGGCCCTAGTTGACGTTACTTCAAAAACAAGAGATGTCCATTCGGCTTAATATCTCTGAAGGCCCTGAGGGCGCTTGCCCATCGCAAGTGCCATTAATAACAACATCAAGAATAAATATTAATTTTAAATGCAGAAATGAAGGTAACCCTTGAAAAAAAAGGTTTTAGGCCGGTTTCAACATTTCTTTCATTCGAATTCCATTTATAACATTTTTGTATTTAAACTGATTATTTATTTCTAGATTGGCTCTAAAATAATTTTATTTTTGTATTTTTGCTCAAGAAATATCTGAAAAACATATAGAAAGCCAAAATTTTCCAGTTAAAGGATAATTTTTATTAAAATTTGTGGTGGAGGAGGAGAAAGAAGAAGTTAAAAAGGTACAAAGTTATTATTATTTTTAAATTTTAGAACAAATATTTTATTTGAAATTTCATATATAGCTAAAGAAATGTTTTATCTAATTCTTGAATCTAAATAAAAATAAATAAATTGTATTTTTATCCATTCTTTAACATGTTTATTGGGTAATTAACTTAAGTTCAATTCGTTTTCATTAAAATATTTCGTCATACAGATATTAGTTTTCATTAAAATATTTCGTCATACAGATATTAGTTTTCATTAAAATATTTCGTCATACAGATATTAGTTTTCATTAAAATATTTCGTCATACAGTTATTAGTTTTCATTATTTATTTCGTCATAAAGATATTAGTTTTCATTAAAATATTTCGTCAATTAGTTTAAATATTGAGGTTCGACTAATAAAAAACTAGAAATTTCATAATTTATTTGGTTTTAAATCGTCTAGAAATTAAACAGATAGAGGATATTTCCATATAAATAGCTTGCTTTTTCTCTACTTAATGAACTAGAGAATATATTCAGGAAATATTAAACTAAATTTGAATACAAATATGCCTTAGATTTAAATTTAGATTTTTTTAATTAGATTTTTTTTCCAAAAATAAGAATTTTTGAAAAGGGCTTTTAAAGATGCAAAATAACAAGTAAACGACAAAAAAAATGACAACATAAAAATCAGTGAGATTTCCCCAAAAAACAGACTTAGAAACAAAATCGAAAACATTTTTATAAAGAAACCTGTTAACACATTATGAATATTAAATTAAAAAATATGCATATATTTTTGCAAAAAATACTGACACTTCAATATGGTCATCTAACCTACAATAAAAGAAATAAAATAATTATTTGTGAAATACTTCTAAACCTACATGGTACATATTTCATTCAATAAAAATATTTCACTCTTTTTGTCCGATATGCAAATGATTTTTGCATTTTTACACATTATCTCTTAAACGAGATTTTTCGCAATACAACGTAAACGATAATTTAAAAACATGAAAATATTGAGTTAAAATTTAAGAATTCATTCGGTGAGAGAGAATTTTTTTGGCAATGCAAAAGATTTTTTTGTTTTTATAAAATTTTTCATTTATTTTCATAAATTATTTTGTTTCTTGTGCATCTAGAAATTCATTTGAATAAATTAATTTTTTAAACATAGTGAATTTGTTTTTGTGTTTGTTATTAATATATCGGCAGATTAAATTTGATATTTTTGTAGCTGTTATTAATATGATATTTACATATTCTAGAAAATGCAAGTTATTTTTCAGTTCATAAAAAAAACAAATACATTAAAAATTGTGAATAATTATTTCGATTAATAAATTTATTTTGACTCAATGTTTTATAAATTTATTCATTTAATGTCAGCCAATCCTTGTTTGCATTTCCAAAACATCAAAAAGAATTAATATTCTCCCGAATTAGAATTAGAGTTGATTTGATTATTTTTTATTAATGCAATTTGAATCTGCAATTTTTGAAGAAAATTTAAATGAGTTTAGAATGAAAACAATAAGTTAGAACTAAAAAGATACAAAATGATTATTTTACTAATCTCATTTGTTTGAGCCTATAGCTATTCGATTAGGATTACGTGTATATTTTTTGAATAGCGTTTGCTTGTTCTGAAAATGACATTTCATAATTTTAATTATATTATTGACTCAAAACAAATCGAGAGATTATTCCGGAGAATAGCATTACAGAATTCGAAGTATTAGCTTTTCAGTGACAATGAATTTATTTCAACAGAATTTCATTTTATTATTTTTTGAACTATATAAAATTTATATATTAATATAGTTAAAATACTAGTTAGAAACGATTATTTTGTTTGTTTTGATTATCGCATGCATGAAGTATAGTTGTTTTATTATATGTTAAACACTAAAATCTCCTAATGTTGTTCTAAGTAATTTAAAACAGCAAGTTTGAAAATATTTGTCTCAAAATGATGCAACTATTTCCAATCTTTATCTTTGACATTTACAGTGTTTTCTTGTTTTAATCTTAAATACTTTAATTTTCTGATTTAAAAAAATAATTCTCTGTCTATAAATAAGGTTATAGTGCTTTTAGAAGCGGTATTATTTTTTAACCATCGCACGTTTATGATTGAATAATTTCTTCAAAGAATGAAATATTCTGTATTATTAAGCGTGTCTTTCCGGTACATATTTTTCTACTTAATCCAGAAACGTCAAAATTATAAGCCAAGATTGCGTATAAGGATATTTTCTTAGACTGATTTCATCAATTCTTGTATTTTCTGTGAACGAACTTAAAATGTAGAAATAATACCACACTAAACGAATTAATACGTTAAAATTAAAAATAAACAAAATAGATTATGTATAGATGTGTATTATATCATGGTCTATCATGATAAGTGATTTTAACTATACATCAAACATCAAATCTTCAAACATATTTGGATTTTTCTTTTATTGAAGAAAAAAAAAGATTTGATAATTTGATAATCTTACTAAGCAATATCTTGATTAGAGCAGAATACTCAAATAAATTGATATAAAATGAATGGATTTAGTTTTTTCTAACAAAAACTCTAAATTAGAAAAAAAATTAAAAAGAAGGAAAGAGCAGAAATGATATCTTCTAAACTATCTATCGAAAACTAGTGCTTAACTATCTTATCGTAAAACTATCTCTAAAATTCCCTTTTTTTTCTTCCCGCATAAAATTGTAGATCTAGGGCAAAATGACGATACGAGTTTTTAGATTTTTATTCCAGTAGTTCTGGGCATGATCTTTTTGCACTTCGTAATAAAGAGTAGAAAATAGACCTAGCATTTTGGGACTTTTTTGTTTGATAAATTTTATTAAAAACTTGATAGAAAGCTGTAATTTTAATAAATCCTTGCATATTATTTTTAAGGTTTTGTTATCCCCCTTATATGCATGAAAATGTTGAATACGGCAGACGATTTACCACTTGACAACTGAATTTATTTCAAACCTTAGTGATATATGCCTTTAGATTGATAAATTAAATCAAAAAATTTTAGGTCAAAATTTAATTTATCTAACATTGTAGATTTTATAATTATCTCTTTTCTTGTACTCAGACAAGCAGTGAAGCAGACAGCCTTCCTTGACAAGGACTATATACAAATTTTCATAGTAATCTACAAATTCGATAGAATAAAAAAATACCAAATTTAATTTCATATCAAAGCATTTTTGAATTATCCTGTTTGCAAATGGTCATGAAATTTTTTATTTTAGGACGTCCGAAAGTTTGAGATTTGTCAAAATATTGAGATGTAACCCATTTTACATTACCCATTACCCATTTCACAATTCCTATCTCCCACTCATACGAATTTATAAAATCGTAGAAAATCATGCTCTCATTAAGTATCTCCCTCAAGAAACTCTTACTCTCAATTATTCGCTTATTACAATTAAAACGTAATTTTTATATACATTCTGTCACATTAATATTGAATATATCCCATTCAATAAAAAAATAATTGCTTTCCTTATTCAACAATTAATGTTACCTCTTCCACATTTTTCAATCCTCCACTCATACGAATGTAAAAGTTCGTGGAATATGATAATCCTATCTCTCTTAAGAACCTTTTACTCTCTATTATTTACGTATCCTAATTATTTGGTCTCGGCTAATGTCTTCAAATCAATCAATGGTTCAATTACCTCTTCCACATTTTACAATCTTGCAATCTTCCAAGTATAAGAATGTAAAAATTCATGGAGTATTATCTCCATTAAATATCTCTTTTAATAGCCCCCCCCCCCCCTCTACTCCAAATTATCCACTTATTATATATTTTCGTTTATGACTTGAGCATTTAAATCCAATCCATCTGACACCTGACACAACTAATTAGCTGTTTGAGTGTGGCGTATAGCTATTGTGCTGCACTTACCGCAAATGTAAGTATTCTTCTCCACACAAACGGTTAAATAAAAAAAGAGGCATAAAAGAAGACAAATACCCAATTCAGCAACAAAAATTTCTTTCCAAATCCATGATCAATATTACATCTTCCTCGTTTTGCAATCTTCCAAGAATGCAAATTTAAAAATTTGTGAAATATACTACCATCATGTATCTCCCTCAGCAACATCTTACTCTGAATTATTTATTTATTACATCTCTCAGCTTATGGCTCAAGCATTCGAAATGCATCTGATACCTGACATAACTAATTAAATAAAGAAGATACATAAGAAGAAAACCCTATTTTGTGAAAAAAATTATGTCCAAAAGAATGGTTAATATTACTTCTTTCATATTTTGCAATCTTCCACACATACGAATGTAAAAACTCGTGAAACATCATATACATATATATAATTATCTCTTTCAATAGCCCCCTACTCTAAATTATTCACTGTCATATATCTCGGCTTATGGCTTGAGCATTTAAATCCAATTCATTTGACACCAGATACAACTAATTAAATGAAAAAAAGAAACATAAGAGGAGACAAATACCATAGCCAGAAACAAAAATTTCTTTCCAAACTACGGTCGATATTTCCTCTTCCACATTTTGCAAACTTCCAAGCATACGAATATAAAAATTAGCAGAATATCATATTTCCATCAAGTATATCTCTCAGAAACTTTTTACTCTCAATTATTCACTTATTACATCTCACGGCTTATGGCTTGAGCATTCGAAATCCATCTGACACCAGACACAACTAATTAAATAAAGAAGAGACATAAATATTTAACTACTCCATCGAGTCGCGGTTTTAGTCGGCAGACTTCCCGCAATCCGCGAAGGAGGAAGAGTTGAGGAAAACAGTTGCCTTCGCTCATCGGTCTCTTAATGGCACTAAGGTACATACGAAATTAGCCATTTACATCAAAACAAGATAGGAGCGAATCAAATCTGGCCATTCTGGGCGTTAACAGTAATGATCCGAGAGATCTGAAATTCGCTATGTTGGAAGTGTTTGCCACCCCCACCCCCCAGTAATTACAATTGCTGCTGTGCGGAGAAAGATTTTATTCCCCGGTGGGCTGTTAGTGTTAGTCTGATCATCTGCAATTCGTCAACTATCCCCCGCTGGGAAAGTTACTCGTTTGAGGTCGGAATTACGGAAACCGTGACCGGGATTCCTTGAGCCACCCCCTTGTGAGGGAGGTTGGTCAGTTATGGTATGACACTTGTTTGCAATTATTCGTGTGGAAAATGAAAAGTACTCACTGAATATATCTATATTCTTTGAATTTTTAATCCTATTGTTTCCTGATAAAAATATAGATGACTCTAAGTAACAGAAGAATCAAATGATTTCAGAGAAAATAATTTCATACTAACAAAAAATAGTTTCAAATCAAGAATGACGCGCTAAGGTTTCTAGTATTGTTTCCGATCTTTTCATCTTTTCAGTCCCTACTTTCCAATCATAATACTAATAATGCATTGTGTTTTTATTATTCTTGTGTTCTGCTTTGCAACGGAAGGAGGGGTACGATAGCTTCTGAGGGTAAGTCATAGAACAGACTCTCCAACCTGCCACGAAGGCACATGGTTAACCATACGCACTGAATGACCGGACCGCCGTAACAGCAAATTTCAGGAACTGTGGGTGAGTACTAATGGCCATTACCGGCTACGGTACAACCCTCCCCGAAGGAAGTGCGTCCCGTCATCGATGGGAGGAGTCTGACCCCCACCTATTAGTGTACCCACTGGGTTGGTGAGATTCAACCAACATACCGAAAGCATCTCATCCCCAATAGCGGGGTGCCCCCCGGGGGGTAGCTTCTGAGGATATGGATTACTGAGGACTCGAGGACAGAAGTTTGGCTTCTAGCTCATACACGTCATAAACCTTTTTTAAGAGAGGACTTCATTCATGCATTTCATGCATTCATCCACAGATAGTAATTTAGACCTGGAACAGACAAAGATCATCTCTAACCCAGTAACCCTGGGGTATCACTCTCGACATGGAGGACTTTACGAACAACTAGAAATTTTCAAAAACACTTTATTATCTTAAATGACATTATTTAATATATTTTTCTTTAATTCTTGAATACGAAATTTAAAAATTGAAGCAGATAATTTAATATTTAGGAATTCAAAGTTATTTTTCTATATATTCATTACTAGATTATCTTTTCGAATGAAAATAAAGATATAATTTAAATTGATCGTTTAAGTGAAATTTAAGTCCTGAAAAATATAAAAATATTGTATTATAATCCATAAAATAGGACTATAAAGATTTTCCAAACTATTGTATCAGAGACTGAATGTCAGTTTATTACGAACTTACGGTTTACTATAGATCAGACTGTGTGACCTACAACTACAAAATTTGACACATATATACTTTAGAAAATGGAGATGCGCACATCGAGGGAATTTCATTTAAAATTTCAGAATTTTTTCATTTTTCTGCGAAATTGTTACTACACAAGCCGGTATTTACACCTTCTTAGAACCAAAAATTATATTTTTGATCATAGTAAATTAATAATCTTGTAAATTTGTCTTGATTTTTAGAATTTTTTTGTTACAGTGTATAACAAAATGCTCAGCGATTAATTAAGGGTATCTTAAATTAAAATGTTTATCAAAAAAGTATTTAAAAAATACTATAGCTTTATTAAATATTCATCCCTACGATTATCTCCTGTTTCTTATATCTAATCCCCTGATTCTTTGGATTATCTGTGAATTTCACGACGAATAAAAAACGAATTTGTTGTACCGGGAAATTTAGAAAATTGATAAACTAGATAATTGCTTTTTTAATAGCATCATGGGACTAGCCTCCATTAGGGATGTCCAAGCGCATAATAAACAGACACATATAAGACGGATAAAATAACAGATTTTTGAAACATCTGAAGAGGAGAAATACTATGATTAATCGAAATAGAGCAAAGATTTCAGTAGTCACTTTCGTCTAAATAAATAAGATGCATCACTTGGTCCTACAATCATTTTCCATCTATATATTAACAATATTTAATCGCCATATGCTGTGCTGATATATTTATCTACTAAAATCTGCATCAATTTTGAAATTATTCTTGTTTGTGTCAGCTCTCCGAGAGCAATATTTGACGAAAAGTTTCGAATCTAAAGGAAATTGGAAAACTTTTCAAGCTCCAGAAAAGAGCACCGAAGCTGAATATCTTTCGTTGCAATAATTTATTGACGTTGACAATCGCATACATTGAAGTTTCCGGATAGCGCTTTTCTTTCCTTTAAACACAAGTTTATGCGAACTTTGTTGAAAAGTCGATATTTGCAGTTAATAAAGCTTGAAACACTGCTTACTTTGTCGCCTGCTTTTAGAGTAATGGATTTTTAAGAAAAGTATTTGACTGCCGACGGAAAAGCACAAATTTATCCGACAACTCTGACATTTCGGTGTCAGTTTCGATACTTTGTCAGTCTTCATAAAAAAACGTCGCATTAGAGAGGTCATGACTGAAACTATTAACTTAGAAAGAAATGGAAGACCGAAACGTCAATGAAACATCTCTTCTCTGACCATCATTTTCCAGATGCAGCCTTTGTTTTGTTTTCGATTTTACATTGAGATTTCTTTCGAAGTAATTGCTCTTCGTCTGTAAGTTTTTAAAAAATATATATGAGAATCATAGAATACTTAACGCTTAAAAAATGGAATAGCATAAGTTATCTGAATTTGGCCAGCGTATGACATAGAGACACATATATATGAGAATATTTGGCGAGTATATGAGAATGTTTGTAGGAATATTTGGGGAGTATATAAGAATGTTTGACGAGTATAAATAATGTATATGAAAATGTTTGGCGAGTATAGAAAATGTATATGAAAATACTTGGCGAGCGTGTATAGAAAATGTTTGGCAATTATATGAAAATGCTTGGCGAACATGAAAATGTTTGGCAATTATATGAGAACTTTTAACGAGTATTTAAGAATGTTTTTGAGAATGTATATGAGAATATTCGAGGAATATATGAGAATCTTTGGCGAGTATAAAGAATGTAAATGAAAATGTTTGGTGAGCATAGAGAATGTATATGAAAATGCTTGGCGAGTGAGTATAGAAAATGCTTGGCGAGCGAGTATAGAAAACTCTTGGCAATAATATGAAAATGCTTGGCGAGCGTGTATATGAAAATGTTTGGTAATTATATGAGAATGTTTTGTGAGTGTATGATAATGTTTGGCGATTATATAAGAATGTATATCAGATTGTTTGGAGAGTATGTGAGAATATTTGACGAGTATATGAGATATTTGACGAATATATTAGAATGTTTGGTGAGTATGGGAGAATGTATATGAAAATGTTTGGAGAGTATATGAGAATGTAAGTGAGAATATTTTGGGAGTATATGAGAGTGTTTGGCGAGTATAAAGAATGTATATAAAAATGTTTGGCGAGTATATAAAATGTATATGAAAATAGTTGGCGAGCTAGTATAGAAACAGTTTGGCAATTATATGAGAATATTTGGTGGACGAGTATAGGAAAATGCTTGGCAATTATATGAGAATTTATATAAGATTAATCGGAGAGTATGTGAAAATATTTGACGAGTATGATAATATTTGGTGAGTATATTAGAATGTTTAGCAAGTATATAAGAATGTTTTTGAGAATGTTTTATGAAAATTTAATCTTCCTGTTAAAAAAGTACATTTTAAACCTTTATTCTTCTAAAAATAAAAGTTCTAAAATATGTCGTCATTTTTTATGAGAATGCATAGATATGAGAATATTTTATGAGAATTGTATGTTCCTTTTGAAAAGAGTACATTTTAAAGATTGCACCCAATTCCGCTAATCAAAAAGAAAATAAAATTATCAGATATATTTTACATTTTATCACAGGAGTTTGGCAAACCCAAGAAAAATCGAAATGATTCATTTTGATAGAAACTTACTAATAAAAATCAAATACATCAGCCCATTTATTTTAATCACCAATTCAAGGTTCAGACATGACAGAACTTTCAAGATTCTTTGATTCGTTCCAACTCCAATCCACCGGAACTTCTAATATCCTCTTAATTCTCAAGTATTACTACATTATGTAACATTCCTAAAACTAAAAGAAACTTCACCACCTAAATCTAAAGCTCTAATTCCCATCTTTCTAACCCGTCCTTAAATAAGCGACGGAAATTCAGAAGTGATAATGTATAATTAGTACAAGCACTGAAATGTATCTTTAGATTCTAGAAGCAGAACTTCTAAAATAAGGCATCTCATGAATCAGTTCCCCCAAGATAATCAATGGCATTTCTGGAAAACGTTAGAACGCCTCCTGCATTTAATTATGGCTCTCTTCACAATTCTATAACCCATATCACAGGTGGAAAGGTAATGAGAAGCAAAATTCTTCACCATGCAGCTAATCCCGAGGGGAAACTCAACCAAGAATGCATGATGGCAACCAAGTTAAATCGCTTTACATCCATAACGATACTTACCATCTTCTCTGAAGAAGGTTCAAATTAATAAATGTCTTTCTCTTTAAATAAAGAAAGGGTGCAAATATGCCAATAAATTAATCTTCCTGTTCTATCTAATTAGCAAGAGGTTGTTTAGCACTGTGCTCTAATTAGAAATTTTACACGCTGTCCCTTAATTTGATTATTGAACTGCAGTTAAGATAAAAGTTCTTTTAAGTATAATTTCCAATTTTGTTTCAAGCAAGAGGCAGACGATTTTTTTAATTAATGGCTGAACAAGACGGAAAAATTAATTCAATAAAGTTTGTTGACAACTCATAAACTAAGATTAAATAGATTGAAACCTTTATTTGTACCTCCATCTTAAGGCAACTAAGAATCTCTGAATTTTTCAAGCTAATCGATTCGCTCTTCAATTCTTAAATATAAAGAATATCCTATTATTTTTTTTCCAAATGACAGATTCTGTCTGCAATTCTCAAGTATAAACAATCTCTGATATTTTTCCAATGGCACATTAACTCTTTAATTCTCAAATATAAAGAATCTCAGATTATTTTTCTAAAGGACAGATTCTGTTTGTAATATTCAAGCATAAAGAATCCCCGATATTTTTTCCAATCGACAGACTAACTCTTTGATTTTCCAATATAAAGAATCTCAGATTATTTTTCTAAAGGACA
>JAOUZG010036556.1:3022879-3035009 GCA_026289955.1 Argiope argentata | reverse complement strand
ATGATTAATTTTTTGATAAATAATTTAAATTACTTGTAATTATTTAATAAAAATTAAATAATTAAATTTTTTCCTTGTTTACCTAAATGGAAATTGACTTAATTATTTTATATTACTTGTTTTTATTAAATATAATTTAAATAAAAATGAGGGTGTGATTAATAAAAATAAAACTAAAGTCCTTGACACTGAATGTTTCAAAATACATTTTTTTTGTATTCCTGCTAATAGCTCAAACTCTCCCTATATATATTGTACAAATTTCTAATGGTTAATAAAATTCTGTTCATTCATCCATTCAAGTTCAAGTAAATTTTTTAAACTTGTAGTGGATGATATGCGATGTTAAAACAGTTTTTTTAAACATCGGTTCATTAATTTTTTATTAATTAAATAAAAACTAACTTTTCCGCCAAAAATTTTCATTTCCTCACCGCCAAATAATAAACAAATTCATTTTGTTTTTATCAAAGCTAATGAAGTTAGGCTTTACATGTTTTCGGTTGATTATTGTCAGTGGTTATGTTTATTTCTCCTAATGTTTGATGCATTTAAAATCAAACATTGTTAATTAATTAATTTTTCCGATTCATTTTGAAGTTCTTTCGAATTAAAATAATACAGAATTTTGAAAATTAGAAATTTCTAATCTGTATTACATATCTCATGTAGAAAAATCATGCATTTTGCATTTTCACAATTGGCTTTGAATCCTCAATTGGCATTAAAAATTTCACGCTAGTTTAATTTTTTGATCAATTATTTATAGTAATTGTAATTGCTAGACCAGGATAGTCTGGTTGGTATGACATTGGATTCCCATCCTTTGGACTGCGAGTTCAAACACCATATACAAAAAGCAGAATGGGAAATTGCCAGGAAATCAGCTTTATACTTTGCTGCTTAATATTGTGACTCTGTCATATTTCTATACATACAAATATTATTGTAATTATTTAATAAAGAGTGACTAAAATAAAAATAAATAATGATTTTCTTTGTTAAGCTAATAGGGAACTGATTTAAAAAAATGTTTTTTAAAAATATTACTTATTTTAATAAGTCCACCGATTCAAAAGAATCGGTATTCTTACAAAATATATAAATTAATCTTATAAAATCAAAATGTGTATAATTGAATCGTATAAAATCCTTGCATAGAAAATCTATACCTCATAAACCATTCTATTCCTTTATTAAATCCAGTTACTTATAACTTCACTTTCGCATCATGAAATTATGGTACATTTTCATATACACGACGTCCCAGCGAACGGTTCGAATGAAGACAGAATTCTCGGCCGAGCCAGCAGGAGAGCTTCATCCTGCCCCAGACAAATCGGTCGGCCACATGATTTATTTCCGTCCATTTGTGATGAGCGTGCAACAGATTCCGCCATTCATTCGAGTCGGAATTCATTTGAGAGCTGCTCTCGGCGTCTCTGCTGACATGGGGACACATAATATGGTGATGCAGACCTGGCTTTAACGGTGCCGGGGATTGGTTAGGCGACAAGCTATGGCCTAGTAAAGGGGTCGGTTGCCGGGGAGCTCGTATATCTCTGGGATAGTGTACCTGCAAGTGATATCTCAGGCCGTGGAAGGAGCTCTTAACCGCGATTGCTGATTTTGCAAAGAGGTCCATTTGGATTGCCCTAAAAGCCCTTAGTAATTTCTTATTAGCTTAGTTTTTTTGTTGATGTTGATTCTTAAAGACAGGTGCAGATGTTTAGATTTAATCAGCTGAGATTCTGGTGTTTAGTAGCTTATGTATGATGAGATTAGTAATAAAGGATATTATTAAGGAATAAATTTACATCTTTGGCTCCAACATTGAAAAAAAACTGTTGGATGAGAATAATAATATACAAATAGTATTTAAAAAAATTAAATCAATTCCCAATTAGGATATTAGGCAGTAAAGAAAGATTTTATTTTAGTTACTTTTCATTAAATAATTACAATTGTTGTTCTCCTGTTCCACTTTACAATGGAAGGAAGTGCACCCAAATAAAGATCACCTTTGACTCAGTACCCTCAGTGGTATAACTCTCGGCATAAAGAACTTTGTGACCAGGTTCGAACTCACAGCACAAGGGATGCGAATCCAACGCCCTACCGAGCAGACTATACCGACCTAACAATTACAGCTACTATAAAGGCGAGATGATTAGCTTTTAACAATCAATAAAAATTTAATGAATTAATATTTGAAAAAATTGTATTAACATCAAATGTTATCTACTACAAGTTTAAAAAAGTTTACTTGTACTCGAGTGGAATAAAAATATTTTATTAACGACTAAATATGAAAAAGATATGTTTGAACAAGAGTGTGAACTAATAGTAGGGAATTGAAAAATTACACAATTATGTAAAAAAAATGTTCTAAAATTTATCGAAATTAAAAAAAAAAAAAACTCTCAAAGCGGTCAAGCAAAACTCTCAATTTAACTCAAAGTGGTCACAATTTCCATATGTCGAGCCATACTAACACCGGTCATTATCATCGCGATTTGTAAATATGTTATATTACACTCGAAAAGATCGATTCCTATATTAAGCAAATATGCATTAATTTAGACCATTCCATTTTTTAGTAATCGATTTACAAAGTCAGATTTACAGACAATCATAATACCACATTTGGGAAACTCAATGAGGTAGGTACAAAACATGAAGACACATAAAATACTTGAGATCAATTGTTTTTTAAGAGTCCATTACTTTCTCTTTGTTCCCTTAGTGCGCTAGAAAATAAGAAAGTTGCTTTTAGGATTCCAATCTTTTGTTCTGAACACGACCATCTCCAGCTCATCCTAATCCTACCCATTTCTAGCCCAGACAGCTTCCCAACAAAACGCCCATAACTGGAATCGACAAATAAACGACTTTTCCATGTTCGCAGACTATTTAGCTTTTGCAGGCAATTAACTATTCAATTCACTTCTAGGGATTGGCAGTCCCATTCCAACCGTGTCGCCATTGTGTCCTTGCTAAAATCATTATTTCACGCACCGCTTTCAAAGGCCCAGATTTACTGACAGGGCGCACAAATAATTGCCACCCCCTCCCAGCCACTGAAGTTCGGAAAATAGGAATGTATAATTCGATGCGGGGGGGGGAGGAAGATACTCTTGTACTCGTCACTCTTACTGACTCATTGATGGGTTTGGAGATTCATGCATAAGTTCATAAAAAAAGGAGATAAATTCATTTGGGGATACGTAGATGTCCTTGATGGATATGGTGTTTAAATGTGGAGCACATGATTTATCTTTTCTCTGTATTTCAGGATCATCAAAAGAAAAGCCGGTAGCGTATACCACTTGAAGATTTCATGTAGCTCCACCCTCTATATATCGTACTTTATTATTTCTGAATCATGTTCGATATGTAGAAGTTTCGGTATAAAGGATTGAATGGTAGCTATAGAAAAAAATAAACATTGTTAAGTGTTTCTAGTTAAAGAATTCGAAAATAAAACCATCAAAGAAATTTGATTTAAAAAAGTACAATTACGCATGGAATTTCTAAATTTCTTTACAGTTATCTAAAATTGTATTTCTTGTAAATTTTTTTGGGAAATAATTGTAAATTTTTGAAACAATACTTTTTTCTGGTAGCTGATTTAATCGTAAATTGTAAGTGCAATTACAACAGATGATAATGTCCCATACGAAATATAATTTATCTAATCTATTCTGATTTTTTAAATGTTTATACAGATGAGGAAAAAATGTTAAAATTACTCCACTCAGATAATATAGACGGCATCTTTTTTTTTTCAAAACTAGGTACAGACTCACAATTTTGAATGAAATAAATAAAATAAAAATATCAAAATCGGAACCGTTTTTGTGACAAGGAGAACATGGAGATTACACTTTCTCTATCAAAACAACAACAATGGAATAAGAGTTTTGAGGTTTTTCTTAACAACTTCGCATGCAATGACGTGTCCGACACGTGCATCGAATTACTGAATTTTTATTTTTAAGTCTGCAACTAAGCCACAGTATAAAGTATTTAAATACGAAAAAATAAATATGAAACGATTTGGTATTTCAAATGCTCCATATAGTATTTAAAAAATCAAATTAACAATAAATTACCAAAAATAGAATGAGTTATCTTGTTAGAAAGTTAATGAAATTCGTATGTCAAGTGTTTAATAAGGGAGAGATCTGAAGGATGACCATCCGCAAATAATCTATTTAGGGGTTATAAAATTTAATATGAAATAAAAATGTTCGAATGGTTAAAAATAAAGAATAATTTATTTACTATTACAGAACTGTGTGTGTGTGTGCTTTCTCTCATTAATAATCACTATTTAATTAATTTGATTTTATATATTATTGAAATCAAAAATTATAGTTTAAAAATATCTATTATGATTCTTTTGATATGATTGATGGGTAATTTAATGCACTTAGTAAACATTATTGCTTTCGCCATTAGCATATATAACAGCGCATTATTAAGCTTTGATCTTAATCTTCATATTCATTTTCCATTTAAAGAATGAGCAATGGATTCTAAAGTTAATGCACCATATTCGAAATCTAACATGAGGTATAACAAAAAATTTATTTTCATTGAGCATATCAATCATGTTTATAAATTTGAATGCGCTAACATAGAAACTATGCGCTCCATTTTGATTGGTATTTTTGTTGCTAAATCTTTTTAAAGCTCTTTTCACAAATTACTGTGTTTTATTCTGCATTTCTCATACACTTAATCTTTCACATTATTTTATAAAATACAATTCAGGTAAAAGTGGGCACAGGATGAGAAAAAAATTGTGAAAACTTGGCAATATGTTCAATCAACCAAAGAACTTAATCTCATCTTGAACTCTTGATAAGTTTCATTATATTCTGAGTTAAGCTAACTATAAGGATGCTGTGAATAAGTTTCTAATATACCAAGATTAATCAAAAGAAAAATGTATTCAATGCCAGACATTTCCACTTCACACACTCATTTATGCTTGGAAATATAAAATTACTTTTTACCTGCAGGTAAATCTTCTTCGGCGATTTTGATAGCTTTAAGTAGATTCCGATTCAATCCTTTCATTCGGAGTTGATTATTATACCTAATCTAATAATCAAAGGGTTTAATAAACAATCTAATAATCATATCTAATATTCCAAGATTAATTAAACGAAAAATGAATTCAAGGCCAGACATTCTCTCTTCACTTTCTTTTCTATGCTTGGAAACCAAATGGTATTTTACCTGCAGGAAAATTTCTTTTAATGATTTTGACAGCTTTAGTGGAGTTTTTTTAATCCCTTCATTCGGAATTGATTGTTAGGTTATTAATCTCCTTATAGTTTTACCTCGAATACGAGGAAGTCAAGTTGCCTTGGAAGTAAGTTCTGTTAAGGTTGCGTTAACAACAGTGCGAACATCCCATTATCAGCAATAATGGGATGTTCGCATTTGGGAGCATCCCTTACATGTAACATTCATAATGGAGTCCCTCTGTTCTTTTTTTACTTTTTGAGATAGTCCAACAGTCCATATTTACCAGATATACTTGAGACACCCTTCACGAGCTATTCTCTTTAATGTAAGTAGGGGTGGTCTGATTCTGGAGGATACAGGAATTTTTTTCTCTTCTTTTGGATATTTAGGTAGAGACCATTCATTTGAATGGGATTTGAAACCTCATGTTGATAAGGAAAGACTATACCGTGGGCTCACGATATATAATGACAGCAGAATTTGCAAAGTCTGTAATGATTGTCAGATTGATATTTTCTGTGTATGCCAAAAAAAGGATTACTTTTTGAGCATTGCTAAATAGTTAAGTTTTAAGTTTAATGGTAAGTTTTTAAGTAATAGTAAGTTCTGCATCAATGAAAGGCTTATTAGTTTACCAAGTTAACCCCTTAGCTGGTTTATTTTCCTTACTATCTAATAAGAAGACACCTTCTATTTTGGGAATATTTTCTTATTTTGATTCAAATGGAAATACATGGAATACTTGGCTTATCTACGTATTCGAAGTCATTTTACTATTGAATTATAATTGTTGTGAATTATTTATTTTTTGTTTACAGCTATGGAAATTCGATAAATCGATGCACGTACGGCGTACGATCAAACCGATTAAGAAGTTAACTCGTAACTAAAGACGGGGATTGACTCCGCTTTGTGAATTAGGCAGGAATTTCGGTATGAATGTCAAGCAGTGTTGAAAATTGAGAGTATTGAGAGCAAGTTTTAGGTAATAATATCACTTGGTTTGATGAGTTCGGTATCCAAAGTTGTTGTTGGATAACTAAAGAAAATATAGCAATAACTGGTTGGAGTGTTTAATTGTGGGAATATTTGGAAGTAAAAGTGGGATAATTAGGCAGGGCTTAGGTTTAAGAGAGATTATAGTTGAAGTCGAGGTATAGATGAAGACGAGCCAGGTGACGTTCATAGCTGGAGGCTAGCAACCAAAAAATTAGAAGGCATCTAGCAAAAGTTGATGGCACGGGACACTATTGTTTTAACATAGTCTAATTATGGAAATGAATGAAGGGCCAATCACTTCAAACATAATGTTACAAGCGGACGAGCGCCGTGGAAACACGTCGAAGTTTATGTTTGCTGTTAATGTTGTATTACTGAGCTCGCTGCGATTTACTGTTTACCGTGCCATACGATAGCTGTTTTGCAATCTGTTTTTATTGTGCGTAAGGCTTGCATTTAGGCTGTAAGTTGACTGCTGGATTGCGTTTATCTGAAGTTTTACTTTATCAATTCATCCTGTAAATATCTGTAAATAAATTTTTTTGTGCTGTCCTCAAGTAAAGTCCATTCAATCCGAACCCGCTACACTAAAAACAAACGCTAACAGCAAACGTAAACACAGCTCACTAATAGCAAGCAAGAAAAGTAACCGGCTAGTCCAGCGAGACGCTTCTCTTCAGAGTGGAAACTCTCTAACTAACTAACTGCCAGAACTACGACTACCTGTCCCTTACATAGCCGACCAAGCACGCGCCCCAAAACACGCGAAGTAACGTGGTGCTTCACGTACTTTACTTTTACTTTGACTTTACTTGAGGACAGTACAAACAAATTTATTTACAGCTATTTACAGGATGACTTGATGAAGTAAAACTTCAGATAAGCACAATCCAGCAGTCAACAGTTACTTACAGCGTAAATGCAAGTTTTATGCACAATAAAAAACAGACTGCAAAACAGCTATCGTATAGCACAGTAAACAGTGAATCACAGCGAGCTCAATAATAAAGCTAACAACAAACGTAAACACAGTTCACTATTTACAAGCAAGAAAAGTAGTCCGTTAGTACAGGGAGACGCTTCTCTTCCGAGAGGAAAAAACGAACTAACTGCCGGAACTACGGCAATTCGTCCCTTATATAGCTGAGTGAACGTGAGCCCAAAAGCACGCGAAACTTCAGAAAACATAGCGAGCGATCCAGTGGCTACTAGACAATTCCTTTGGCTAAACCAAGCCGGTTGGCGCATAGATCCTCGTTAAACGTCGCCAACTTCAGCGTTCTTCCACGGTGTTCACCCACTTGTAACAATGTTATTGTACTTCAAAAAATTGAAAACCGGAGTAACTAGACAGTGAGTGGACATAACAATCACTCGCTGAAAAAAAAACTCTGTTGATACGACTATTTTCTACAACAGTGGAATTGATGGGTGGTTGGCTGTAATTAAATGTCCTTGTGGCCGGAGGAAGAGATTCTTGGTGTTTACCGCAATATCACGATATGTCAACCTCAGTTGGAATGACCATTTGTAATTCAACAACATGTTATTTAACATCTGATGTGACGTTTTTTCATTTTTTCATTCAATTCCTATTATTAGTACACACTCTCCCTATATTAATGTCTCCTCTTCAAATTTTCAATCGTTGATAAAATACTTTTTATTCATCCACTCAAGTTCAGATACATGTTTTTAAACTTGTAGTGGATGACACTCAATGTTAATGCAGTTTTTTCAAATATGAATTCATTCAATAAATTTAATTATTTTTTAATGCTTTAAATAGAGTTTTAGCGGTTTGTAATAAAAATCGAGATCAACAGCAATTATCTCAATTGATAAAATAAAGGATTTCAGTATTTTTCTCGTGAAAGTGAAAAATGCGAGGTCAATTCTTGCAAAAATTAGTAATTTTTTTGTTAATTTATTTAAATTACAATTATTGAATAAAAAGTAACTAAAATATAAAAAAAATCTTTGTTGCTCTAAGTAGGAGGTTTTTTTTATATATTTACTTGTTTATCTTATAAGAGGAGAAGTGAATTGCATATTATTAGCATATCGCATTAATGGCCAGTATTACCTCCGTTTATTTTCTTTCGACACTCATGTATTACACAACATATTTGATGGTCAATAGGGACATCAAATATTGGCTCAGTTCTTTTATCCCCCCCCATCATCCTTGCTCCGAGCATCACATTCGGCAGCCATAAAGAAATCGAGTATTGTCTGAATCCATTTGTTTTATTTTGACATTTATGTTCTGTGCATCATATTTAACCACATTAGGGAGACCAAGTATAGCTTCAATTCATGCATTTATTTTTTACATCAATAAATAATTTGCATATTACATTTGTCGGCCACCAGAGATACTGAGAATTCCTTTAATTCATCCGATTCCTTTCAACATTAAGGTTTCTTGCATCTCATTTGACGTCCATTAAGGAATCAAACTGTTTTAATTCATTTATTACTTTTCGTCATAATCAATCTACCTGCATTACAGTAATGCATTTCTTTAGTGTACCGATAATATTAATTGTACTTTCATTATAAAGACTATTTCTATGTGGTTGTTGTTACTAATGGCAAATGCCATGGACATGGTCATTGATGGCTGTCAGAGATTTTAAGCATAATGAGCGTCTGTAATTTTTGAAGTAGCGCCAACTTGGGCTAAGAGTACGTCTTAGCTACGCACTCATCACGTTCACTTGCACAGCCCCTTTTCACAGGGGACATATTCATGTACTTCACAGATAATACACAGAAGAGCAACCATGCCCTTACCGGGACTTGCACCTGGGAAGCCCAGATCAGGAGGGAATCGTCCTACCTCAGTGGCATGACTCCAGCGTATGTTCCTTTCCTAATCTGCGAACTTTAAACTACACAATAATCAAACTCATTCCAAATCTTTCTCACCTTTTTCTTTACTATGCATTCAGTATAAAATGAAACTTCTGTCTCCTTTTAGAAAACATCTCCAGAAAAAAAATTATGAGAAAAAAATTATTGGAATTTCACAAAACTTTGCATCAAGTTTATTGAACCAAAAAAACTCTTCATAAGAACTGATGAAAAACTTCTTTATGTATCGAATTAAGCAAATTCTGGGTCCATTTAGGGGAACAAATTTTGTCTTTATTTATTTATTACCTTTCGAAATTATTAATCTGCCAACCTTACAATAATGCATTTATTTATTAGTACGCCGATTATATTAATTGTTCTTTCATTATGAGGGCTTTGTTCTATTTCTTTACTCACTTACGAACTTTAAACCTGCACAAAAATCAAACTCATTCCAAATCTTTCTCACATTTTTCTTTACTATACATTCATCATACGATGAATCTACTGTCTCTTTTGAGAAAATATCTGAACAAAAAATTCACGAGTTTAAAAAAAGGAGCGGAATTTCACAAAACTTTGCGTCAAGTTCGTTGAGTCAAAGAAAACTCCTCATGAGAACTGATACAAAACTTCTTTATGCACCGAATTAAGATTATTCTGGTTTCACTTATTGGACCAAATTTTGTCTTAAATTATTCATTACCTTCCGGCATAACTAATCTGCCTGCGTTACAGTAATGCATTTCTTCATTAGTACACCTATAATATTAATTGTACTTTCATTGTTAGGGCTGTTCTATTACTTTCCTCACCTGCGAACTTTAAACCTGCGCAATAATCAAACTAATTCCTAATCTTTATCACCGATCTCTTAAATATGCATTCAACATACAATGCATCTTCTGTCTCCTTTTAGAAAACATCACCAGAAAAAAATTATGAGTTGAGAAGAAAAAAAGGAACGGAATTTCACAAAACTTTGCCTCAAGTTCGTTGAGCCAAAGAAAACTCCTCATGAGAACAGATACAAAACTTCTTTATGCACCGAATTAAGCTAATTCTGGGTCCACTAATTAACCAGCTTTCGTTATAACAAGCTTACACAAAAGGGAGGAATTCAATGCCAGATATTCCCTCTGCTTCATTCATTGGCATTCGAAGTTCCTATGCCTGGACAGATAAGAATGGATGAGGGAATACAAATAAAGAGCAACGAATTTTTTCACAACAAAAAAGCCCTAAGAAGTGGGGATTAAACTCCTCCGGGGCGTGAAATTAGTGAACTAAAAGGAAATATTCTTTGTTATTAAGCGGTATTTGAATTTATGGAGCAGCGAAACAAGATTTCTCGAATGCCTTCTAATTTTTTTATTGCTGTGATTCCAATTTTTACCTCAGTGTTAATTGTACCACAATTTTAATTTTCAATAAAAGAGATGAATTTTTTTGCCTGGAGGAGAAAAAGGTTTTAGATTAAATTACTGTCCTTATCTCTGGAGTACTTTTGGAAATTGCTCTTGATGTGCATCCAGTGTATATATTTCCATGTGGGATATTGAAATTTTATCAGCTCCCGTAACTGAATTGCCGATTCTTGAAGGAGCATTTGATATTTATTATTATTATTATTTTGTTTGCTTGAAGGAGTTCCATTTGTCAAATGCATGAATGCAACTGAATCAAAATTCGATCAATCTTATTTTAAAACACATAATTTTAAGGTGAATTTGATGAGAAGTGTATTTTTTCCTTTCTTTGTGGATTTATGATTTTCTTATTTAAAATTCTTAATTTTTGGACATATTTGTTTATAAATCAATTGCAAGTTTGATTCTATATCTTTTGGGAAGTTACACTAATTTTTATTTTTGCATTTACATACGTTTTAATGTTGTTTTATAATGTTACATTTTTTTGCGTAGGGAGTTCGGATTGAATGGATATTACTTGAGGACAGCACAAAACAACTTATTTACAGATATTTATAGGTATTTAAAGGATTTGATAAAAACTTGATAAAACTTCAGATAAACACAATCCAGCAGTCAACAGTCACTTACAGCGTAAATGCAAGCTTTGCACACAATAAACACTGTTTGCAAAACAACTATAGTATAGCACAGCAAACAGTAAACCACAGAGAGCTCAATAGAACAACGTTAAAAGCAAACGTAAACACAGCTCACTAATAACAAGCGAGAAAAGTAATCCGCTATTCCATTGAAACGTTTCCCTTCTGAGAGGAACTGCAGATTGCCCTCTATATCTGTATCATCAACTTTCTGACCACTCTCTATATCTGTGTCATCATCTTTCTGATAATCCTCTATAGCTGTGGCATCATCTTTCTGACCACCCTCTATATCTGTGTATGTCGTCATCTTTCACACCACCTTCTATATCTGTGTCATCACCTTTCTGACCACCCTCTAAATCTGTGTCATCATCTTTCTGATCATCCTATATATCTGTGTCATCATCTTTCTGATCATCCTCTAAATCTGTGTTATCATCTTTCTGACCACCCTCTATATATGTATCATCATCTTTCTGACCACCCTCTATATCTGTGCCATCATCTTTCAAACCATCCTCTATATCTGTGTCATCTACAGATAGTTCCAATTCAAATATGAAAAATATTCATTAACTTTATTTTATGGGTATTCTTCTTCTTTAATAACTTTAAAATTCTATAATAATTCGTTAGTTTTGTTTCTCATTCAATAAATTTATGATGCATTCTAATACAGTTTACATAGTTCAACATTCCGCATATTAGTTTCAACATATTTGTTAATTCTACATTTAATGGATTTGAAATTTTCAGTGACATTTGCAGCTTTACCGAAGTTATAAAATACTTTAGGTAAAAGTAAGATAAAACTTTAAAAATAATTAGGGTTTAATTTGAATGAAAAAAATTATATCTATCTATCTATCTATCTATCTATCTATCTATCTATCTATCTATCTATCTATCTATCTATCTATCTATCTATCT
>JAOUZG010036556.1:2997355-3021664 GCA_026289955.1 Argiope argentata | reverse complement strand
ATTTTCAATTTTTCTAGTTAAACAAAGTTTTAAAACTCGGCTGATTTTGAGATAATAATAATAATAATAATAACATCGTTTTTCTAAATATAGAACCATGAATAATCTGATACTTTCGTCACTGTACGTTTAACTGAATGAAGGTGAATTTTAACTGGTTAAGGAATTGAATTAAGTAAGACAATCAATCATATTTCGGGGAATGAATAATTTGGAAATCAAGTTTTTTGTTGGCGATAAATCTCCAAATGAGACAACCTTCTGCATTATTTCCTAATATTCCTAAAACCGAAAAACTTATGCCTCGAAAGCTATAAACCTGCTCATTTTGAAGCTTCTAAAACTTCAAACTAAAATAAGATCATGTTCTCACATGGTAATATGTTTTTCAAAAATATTTAGTTTTAGAAAACAAAAATTGATATTTTGTCAGTCTCGAGGGTCATTAACTGGACAAAAAGATGATAATTTGGAGAGAAAAAGGAAGGATCTTAACTATTCAAGAATCTTACAGATAACTTCAACAGAATTAATTTTTTATATCAAAATTCTGGTAACGTTAGCTATAAACAACAGGGGATAAACCGAGACTTGAGTCAGTAGAGTAGCAGACGAATTGACTGATTTAGTAGTAGTTAAGATGACTCAATTTTCTGTTAACTTTCTTTGAGTTATGTGAGATACTTCTTGTCGATAAGGCCTATATTCTGCTTATGTGCTGCTTACTGGTGTTTTTATTATTGGGCTATATTTTATTATCTGCGTACTCTGTTTTTGTATAAAATAAAATCTCATTATTTGTTATTTAATCTAATGGAACTTAATCCATTGGATTTTGGATTATTTTCCGTTACATAATTTTTTGTGAAAATATGTAATGACTCTTAAGAAAAATCACTGTATAAACTTTAAAATTCGAGGAAAAAACTATTACATTTAAAAATGCATTTTTTTAATTCGAATCAAGCTTTACATTTTGTAATTTTTTATAATTACTTCAGTATAGTCTATAATATTTTATATGTAAATCATACATTATGTTGTACATGTAGGATAAAATATTTTTTTTAAAAAAAGTTATCTTTCTCTTTATACGTTAAGAGAATTTCAGACGGAAAAAACACTCTACATCAAAAGAAAATTTTCTAGGAATATCAATCAAATTGAAAATTCATGGAACTTTTGATTTGATTGATAGCATAAAAGGGAAAAAAGTTAATTTATCCTAATGAATAATTCATTTATATCTAAGGGTCTTTATTTGTAACCGTGCCAGCTAATATTCTTGAAGTCTATTACCATTTTCATGAGCATTTAATAGGTGAAATGTATCACGACATGCAAATGCAAATTAAATTTGAAATAAAGTGTAATCAGTGTTTTTCTAGTTTTGCTCGGAAATTACTCCATATGAAAAGACAAATGTTAAATTATGGTATTTTTGTGAATTAAATCAACATTTTATAGGAATAATATAATTATTATCATGTCAGAATATCATATTGTTTTTGAGATGAGTTTCTGGCGTCCACAAAAATCAGTAGGCAAAAAATAAAAATATCCTTAGGCGAAAAATAAGTTTTATTACCTGCACTGACATCTCAAAACTCAGCTTCTAATAACGCGTTGCTATTACATTTGCATGAATTGGTTTAGGAAAAATGCTCCATGCGCTCCAAATTTGTTTAAAAACACCCCAATCTTTATTATTACTTTCTCTAACCCTTTAGAAAGAGAAGTTGGGGTTAAACTTGAAGTTTGAGTACAAAATACCAAAATTAACCAATGTTATTACTCTAAACTACTGAAACTTTTTTTTTTAAAAATCTGTAGTTTTTAGTTATTATATTGGTTAATTTTGATATTTCGTACTCAAACTTCAAGTTTAATCCCAACTTTTGTTTCAAAAGGATTAGAAAAAGTAATAAGAAAAATTGGAGTGATTTCGAGCAAATTTGGGCACATGAAGCATTTTTCTGTAACGTTATTTATCGCTATTATTATATTATATTAACTCCCCACCCCGAATTCATAAATAAATTAACATAATACTTTACAATTTTGTTTGTCATCACCTGTAATGTTACTTTTAATGGCTGTTAAAATTTCAAATTGCTAAGGTAAAAATTGCAATAAGTTATTTTAAAGGTTCCTGGTCACCTTAATATATAAAAAGGAGTAATCTACAGTTTAATTTTGAAATTACTCTCAGCTCAGAAAAGAATCCGAAAACAATGCCTATTAAATTTATAAAGGAAACCATTCTGATTAAAATTATTGAACGAATATATATTCTACATTTTTTGCAAAATGGCTTATTTAATATATTTATGTACCTTAATATATAAGAACGCAGACCAAAAAAAGTGAAAAACTGTAGTAAAAATTCGAAATGAATTTCAGCTCATAAAAGAATCTAAAAACAATGAGTATAAAACTTCATACATTTATATAAATAAAACCGATCTGATTACAAATGTATATTGAACAAATGTATTACAAATGTACTTTAGACAAATGTATATTGATCAAATGTATTACAAATGTATATTGAGCAAATTTATTGCAAACGTATATTGAACAAATGTATTACAAATGTACATTGGACAAATGTATATTGAACAAATGTATTGCAAATGTATATTGAGCAAATGTATTACAAATGTATATTGAATAAATGTATTACAAATGTATATTAACAAATGTATTACAAATGCATATCGAACAAGTGCATATTCCAAAGTTTTGAAAAATTGCCACTTTAATATATTTATATGCCTTAATATATAAGAACCCTTACCAGATTGCATTTTTATGTACAGAAAAAAAAGGTCCAAACTTCAGTAAAAATTCGAAATGAATTTCAGAACAGAAAAAAAGTCAAAAAACAATTTCTATTACATTTCAAACAGTTGTGTAAACAAAACCGTTCTGATTAAAATTACAGAATAAATATATGCTCAATAGTTTTGTTCAAACTCACCTCTTTAAAATATTTATTACCTTAACACATGCAAACTTATACCTAAACGGCTATTTGAGGATAAAAAAAGAAGATATATATTTCTATAAAAATTCAAAAAGAGCTTCAACACGAAAAAGAGCCCAGAAACAAAGCCTATAAAACTTCATACAGCTGCATAAAGAAAACTGTTCTGATTATAATTATTAAATAAATATACATTCCATAGTTTAGCCAAAAACTGCCTCTTCAACATGTTTATAGATCTTAAGGAACAAAAACATATCAAAATGTCTCTTTTTTTCTACCAAAAAAAGCGAAAATTTTAAAATATATTTGAACCAAAAAAAAAAGAGACGGAGAACAATGCCTATAAAACTTCCAACGCTTTCTTCATGCCAATTCACATACCAAAGATAGAACACTGGATGTTCCATTAAGGTCCTAAAATACTACACGGCCAGCAGCATCGTGTCCGATCCGTAAACTAGGGTCTCTGAAATCAAAAACAATATCTCCTCATTACCACTAAAAGACAAATTCCGTCCTATAGTAAGCGAGCGCTCCCCAACAAGAAAGAAGCTTCAGCCGAGGTTGCAGACACCACGGACTCATGAAGATGGATCGGAGACTGGACTTCTTGGAGTTTGCTGGTGGGCAATGGATAATTAAAATAAAGCTTTCCGCGGTCGCTGGTATTGTTCATTTATCATTCGACGGAGCGGGACGGCATCATTATGCAGCAGAATTAACAATGCTGGAGGTCAAAGTTGTCTGGGGGGTGCATTCCGTTGCTTTTGGACGCGAGTCGGAGATTTCCCGATATTTTCCAGACCAGTGTCTAGAAGTCAATTAAAGTTGTATTACATTATAGGATTGAAATATTAAGCATAGCGAAATCTAATTTATATCAGAATAATAGAAACGGTCTTGTTTGATGGTGAAATGATTGTTTTCCCAATACAAAGGTTATAATATGTTTAAAAATAGATTAATATTAATTATTAATCAGTTTCAAAATTATTAATTTTGAAATTCAACAAGAATATTGTTAATACGGTTCAATTAATAACAATTCAAGTTAATAATCATTTGTATAATAAATCGACACATTTTTTTCTTACAGCCAGTTATCTTTTTAAATTGTTTGGAATCATTTCTCAATACAATAACACTTATCAAAATTGTCAGTTATTTAAATAATTAATGAAATACATAAGATGATAATAACTGATTGTCGTTATATGAAGAAAGGTATATATTATGATTAAGTTTAAACATTCATAAGTTTCACGTTCATGTAAATAGATTAATTTAAATAACAAATCTTTAGGAAATTATATGATTATACAAAATAATTTCCAACAGCAATCTGTTCAAATCAATTAGCAGCAAGTAAGAATGAAAAATATTTGTTTAAACGTGTATAATATGCGCAATGTAAAAGATAGAAGATATTTTGGTGGTTTTATTTCCAACTTATTTATTTACTTAAACATTTTTATACATTCATTCAAGTAAAAATAATCGCTGAAAATTGTGCAAACAATTACATGTCAAACATCAATGATTAAAAAATATTTAAAATACAAAATTTTAATCGGGCCGAAAGAAAATATTGTCTAAAAGTTTTCAAAGATAAAACAATCTAATAGATAAATATGTAAAACAATATGCTTGGATATGCGTTTGAAAAGTCTTCCTCCACCTAAACAATTTAAAAGCAGATGGGGAAAATATACCTATATTCAAATAGTTTTAGGAACTACAGTACAATGTAAGTAATTCCGCAACTCACGACTGAGCATTTCCAGGATTTATGCCCCCTTTTCTCTAATAATAGATGAGTCGCATATTTTTAAGTTTTTGTTTATGGGTCGGAGTCCAGTCAAATTTGGGACAAATTGATCTTGGCAATTATAAAATCGCAACCGTGGTATATTAAATCGAGTATTCTTAAAGAAAAATTAGTCAAAAAAAGATTGAATCGATATATATCTGAATTTGAATATCTTCCTTTGATCTAGTTGCGTTTTTGACAACCCCCCCCCAAAAAAAAAACAGCAAGACGTACAAATACCATTAAAAGAAGAAGAAAAAAAAACATCTTTGTCAGAACGCCCAGGTCAACTCGTTTCATTGGGCGGACGTAGAAACAAAAAAAGGGGTGGGGGCTCGCATTTTGACGTTACGGAAAAACACGTCAGACGAGATGAAATATTCACAACAAATATATCGATCCCCGAGTTGACAACATTTTCAATTAGAGAAGCTAAGAGAATGTAATGCATAGTTAAGTAGCATCCTCTGAGATTTGGCGAGTATTAGAAAAATAAATATTTATGACTTGTTCCAAGTTTCATTAGCGTAAGACGTTCCCATGTAGTTCGCATTCGTCTTGCTGCTTTCCATTCCATCTTCCACCCCTTTTGCTTGCTCAAAGCACCCCCTAGGCAGTGCGATTGATTCGGACTCGTATGATGATTCGTTTTTTAATGGGATACGAGAATGTGTAGTAACATTGGGGAGGTTTTATGGTTGTATTTCTTGAGTTTTCTTTTTCTTCCATTCCAGACATTTTGATTTTGAAAGCGTGTATCTCTTTTTCGAGTTAATATTAGAAGGCTGATTTTTATGGAGTGTAATTTGATTTCAGTTTTTAATATATTTCGGGTTCTTCGGAAAATTCTAAGTATTCTGGTTATTAGTTAATATCCCTTTCCATTTGAATAAAAATATCTTCTTTCCAATTTTATTGTAATGTGAATGGAATGTTGATTCTTTCTAAAAATGGCTTTATAATATAGATTAACCTAGAGAAATGTTTTCTTTTTAAATTCCTATGAATATTTACACACTCTCTTTCTCACTCTCTCTGTATATATATATATATATATATATATATATATTCTTGTTCAAATATTTAAATTGTTACTACTTTTTATTCATTCACTCAATTTCAAATGCATTCTTTAAACTTGTAGTGGAGGACATTTGATGTTAACACAGTTTTTTCAAATATTAATTCATTCATTAAATTTAATAAATTCTTAATACTTTAAAAATTTTTTAACAGTTTGTAATAAAAATTTAAGGAAAAGTAAATAAAATAAAAAATTTCTTTGTTGGACTAAGTAGAAATTGACTTAATTATTTTTTATCAGGTGAGAACGTTATGTTGTTTTGGTTAGGAAGTTTTAATGTCTCCAAAATTTGCGGGCAACTTTGTCATCCAATTGTTACCTCAAAACAAATTCTTAGGTTGTTAAAAAGATAAATTTTATTGATTGAATTCAATTTTGATGAAAGCGATTAGATATACGTTTTTTTTACATGCACACTTCCGGAGTATAAGACTAGAATTCATTTCTAAAAACATTTTTTTTACCAAACTTCCCAAAAACAACCCAAATTTTTGCTTTATACATTAACTCCTCTCATCAACAAAAGACGAGTCAAAATTATTGTCTGTCTTCAGAAAAAAAAACGGATTTTGCATCTGGAGGTTTATTAATTCAATAGTAAATCAAATGGTTCATTTCTAGATGTAACTGATTATTTTTAAATCAGTTTGTTTCACATAACAGCGATGCGAGCAGAAAAATACTTGCCTTCAATTCCTTTGAAGAGCTAAGTCCAACGCAATCTTAGGAAGAAAGTTTTCCTAACAAGGTCACATTCGATTATTAGAGCTCAGCGCTAATGCGCTACTTTTTCAGAGCTAAACACAATAAACGACTAACTCTTGCGAAAAACAACTAGTAAAAACCATCTATTCACGCCAAAGATTAACATTTCATTACTATTTGTGGCGACTGCCACGAAGATGACTGCTATACCTTTGACAGACTTGAAAAAGCATATAAAAATGCTTCTTTTAAGTCAATCATAAAGACAATGGAATACTGAAAGCAAAAACAAGCTTCAGAGAGTTAAATCTATAATGGAACTCTGGCCTTCTCGAAATAACAGAAAAGCGGATACAGTTCTCACTAGATTGCGAGTACGTCATACTCAGTATACACATCGTCATCTTCTGTTAGTGCAACAAGCCCCAGGGTGTTCTTGGTACCACGGCATTATGTCTGTAGAACATATACTTTCTGAATGCCCACATTTTTATTCACATCGTTTACATCTTTATAGATCCAATAACAATTTTTTATTCATTTTACGTGGAAAATCTCCAAATTATAGCCTTTTACATCTTATAATCAATTGATTTTTATTCACATATTTAGTTTGTCCTTCCTTGGAGGTTATCTACCATTTATTTTCATTCCATGGTTTTTACAATATTAAGTAATTTCGAAATTTAAATTTGAAAGAACTTTAATTAGTCTGGTTCAGCATGGCCAAAACTATGGCCCTTGTGCTAAAACCCCCAAACAAACCAACAATTACGATTTTACCCCTGGTATAATATCTTTATTAGTGAATACGCTAGAAAATTTCGGGGAGACCCCTCAAATTGGTTTATATGCACGTGCATGGAATATTGTATACTAGTAATCATTTCTGGGTGAACCGATTTTCCCCATCTGTGTGAAAAAAATGACAAGTTTTTGTTTTGTACATCGTACCGTTCATCAACAAAGGAACAGTTAAAATTATTGGCTGCCTTTAGAAAAAAAGCAGATTTCGCATCTGAGGGTTCATTAATTCCATTAGCCATTTCCATGGTTGCATTTCTAGACGTAATTGATAATTTTTAAATCATTCTGTTTCATATTACAGCGATGCCAACAGAAAAAAAGAAGCTTCCATTCCCTTCCTCGGAAGAACCTAGTCCCGAGCGTATCCAACTGCCACAAGTCATTTAACGCAAGCTTTGGAGAAAAGAGTTTCGCTAACAAGACCACAGTCAATTATTAGAGCTCGGCGCTAATACGCTAATTTTTCAGAGCTCAACGCAGTAAACGACTAACTCTAGCGAGCCGTAACATTAAAAACCCCTTCTTCCAACCTGCTTGCTCTCTACAACATTACTTTTTCGATGGCATTTCCCCTTCTCTATAACGATATTTTCACAATTTTTGCTTCCAACACATTAATTAAATTCCCACACAACCTATTACAGACTCACAAAGTCATTTTCGCCTTCTCATATATTTTTTTACCCACACCACAGATTTTTTTTAGCTGCTTCACTTCTTTCTAACTCCTTTTTGTTTGTCTGAGTTTTTTCCTGCTTTATTATTTTATTTTTTTTAGTTTCCTCTTCCTCTCTCTCTCTCTCTCTCTCTCTGTCTTCTTTACTTACTTAATCTAACTGCATTTCTCAAACTAACGAATTTAACTGGGTTTCTTTTTTTTATTATTAATAAAACTGAGTAATTTCCTTTTTAGCATCCAACGCACAAGTCTTGAAAAAGAAAAAAAAAACAGAAAAAAAAGAAGAAGAAGGCAAAAGAAAAATGAAAATGGGAGGAAGGACGGAGGGAGTCCAGCCCTTTCGTTTTGCGTGAATCGCGATAACTCGTAATTAAATATAGTTAGCGAAAATTCCATTACTTCGGAAGGGGGATTTAATTGAACGGCCATGGATACTGCCAGAGGCTAATACTTAACAATTTATGACTGCATCCGCAATATAAGGTTGGACCCCGGCCTTTCATCAGAAGTATCTGCGAATAGCAATAAGGCCAGGCTCAAATTAGCGCCGATGGTAACTGATTAATATGATGGATATTTCTTTTGGGATAGGGTGTTTGCTGTGTGCCAAGAGCCGAAGATTGCATCGAAGAACTCAATGATTGAATATTATAATAAAATAAGTTAGGCAAATTAAGGTGAGGGTATACAATAAAAAAAAGCATGGAACGGTGGTAATTATTCTCCCGTTCAACTAATGGCGGCTCTGCAAGACATTGAATATCAATATTTTCTTGTGATGGTTTCATTATCCCGAGCACATAACGAACGGAACATAACTTTAGTTAATTAAGATTGTTGCCTTTCAGAAATAAAAGTTAATTACTTCGCTTTCGCTCTGTTCAAGAAGTATTGCGATAAAAATCGGAGTTTGTTTAACATCTTGTGGTTATTGCCCGATATGATTGGTAATCTACAAATATGATTTGAATTGCTGATATATCATATATGTCTTATTCTTTGAATCGGTAAATGAAATGTCTTATTCTTTTGAATTTATTGTTTTTTTCTAGTTTTAGTTTTTAGTATTGAATATAATCGTTTTAAAATTTAATTTTAAAAAACTAATTTAAATTAAACAGAAAATAATGATTAATTTCTATAAAAATATTTTAAATTTTCATTATTTTGCATTCTGAAGGTTACAATTCAGAATTCTAACTTTTTTTGATTTCAGAAATTTGAATTTTTAAAAATCGTCACTTAACATCTTGCGGTTATTTCCTTATATATTTAGCAATTAACAAATATGATTTCAATTAAAAATAGTAAATAGAATAAGTATTTCATCTTTTAAATGTTTGATACTCTCTTTTGTTTGTTTGTTTGTTTTGTTTTGTAATATTTAAAATAAGGCTTCTAATTAACTGGATTAAAACTTTTTCAAAAAATTAAAAAGAAATTAAAGGAAAAAATAATAAATTAACTTGCATAAAAAGTATTTCAAATTTTGATCCTTTTATTTGAGGTTTAAAGAGTAGGGCATATATATATATAATTTCAAAAATTCGATTTTTTTTTAGAATTTGGATTGTAAATTCCTAAAACTCTAAACTCCTTCAAAACTCTAATCTACTTTTTCAGTAATAACAGATATATTTCAATGCGTTATTTTTTATGCAGGACGGTTACTTTTGCCAAATTTTCTTTATAATTGTCTTTTGGAATTCAAAAAAGGTGGAACTTAACCATTTAAAAGGTAATTTTTTTCTAATAATAGTACATTAAAATATTTTTACGATTTAGATTAGTTTAGGAAAACTCATTCATCTCGCTGACCAGATAGATCCAGTTTGATGATGGGATAGACCTGAGTTGGGTTAAGGTATCCGACTGGGTTCGGAGCCTTTTTTTAAAATATGCTTCAAATGCTTGTCATTATTCTAGGTTAAGTTTCAATATGTAACAGAATAATGAAAAATATTTAAAAATAAAAAATATTTTCATAACATTTTGAAAAAAAGGTAAAATTGTAGTTAAAAAACAGAAAATTTAACTGTTACGCCAACAGTAGTAGAGAAAAAAATTACAATCAGAAATCAAAAATATTTTAGAAGAACATTGTAATAACCAATATGCATGCTTTGAACTAAAATCTTTTGAATATGTATAATATATTCTGAGATATGGCTAAAACAATTATATAAACAAGAATTTTTTGAAAAAAATGTGCTCAATTTGTCTATGAATACCTGTAAAATGCCTAAAACTGCATTTATATTTTAGTTTTTAGTTCAGAGCATTAAAAATATTATACTAAACAATTCTGCAAAATTTCATAAGAATATATTCACAGCATATTGAGATATTGTGTTTACGGTAATGCAAAAAGTGCAAAAATTGAATTCTTCAGAAAAGGCTTTTAAAGTTTTCATTTTGAAAAAAAGCAAAATTATTATCTTTCAACAAGTCTAAAACTCTCCTGACTTATAAGTTGGACCTTCCTTTATACCATCCTTCACTGATTTATTCTTTCTAGATGCTCTTCTTTTTTTTCTGGACAGTTTTACAGACACTGAAGAATGTCGAATTGAATCGGCTATTCTGTTATCATCAATGTTGATGAAACCTTTGACTTGTTCTGGCTCAATAGGCACACCTAATTTTTCAAAAACTGGTAATAAGCCAGTGTATCCAGAATTGTAAATTAAAACAGCAATATATGTACCTAAGCGAAGAGTTTGCAGTTCAACAAATGTTTCTTTGGGTACAACATTCCACAGTACACCGTTAAAACTTTCGTTACAATTCTGTGTTTTTCCATACAGACATTTTTGCAATAATTTTTGGTCACACAGTTCCATATAGGATCCTTTTATTTTATTTATGATAGTTGATGATAGGCCTGGTTTCTTTTCTTGAAGCTCTACGCCTGAAAATCTGGCTCTCTGAAATTTACACCAAATATTTGGTCTTTCAGGGCACTGGCGATGCAGGGGACTACAGCAGTGAAAAAAAGTGGCAATGACGGCACTTTGCATTTTTTCCAAATTTCCCACATTACTGCGAATGGCGATTCCATAATAGTTTTGCAGTCTATCTATAAATTTATCGGTCAATTTCCCTTTTCCACTAAGCCCTTTTGTGTTCTTTTTTTAATTTACGGAGATGCCCTCTAACTCTTTTTTGTACATGACCAATGCACTCAAGTTTTTTAACCGAATTCTCACCATATATATCTTTTACAGAGTCAAAACCTTTGGAATCCCCATCACCGTAATATTCACTATATACCAATTGCCGTAAACTTTCTGATCGTTCAAATATACGATAGGCTCCTACCACTTCCATATTGCCAGCAGACCCTTTATGATTAGAACATATGTGGGTTTTACTACTGTTAGTGCACCTAGAGATTTTGGTTTGACATACACGGCAGTATTGAGATAAGATTTCGATATCCAAAATCTTCCCAGTATCAATAGAAATGGCACTGACACAACCATTCAATGAACTGTACCCACGACGTTGCCAAGTGCCATCAACTGAAACACCACAGCTGATTATTTCTCGGTTATTGGCCTTTTTCATATCTCTAACTTCTTTTGCAGCTGAATTCAAATTCAGTTGAGCACATGATTCAACAGTGTTCAGAAGTATTTTTTCTTGGTGACTAAATGAACACTTAGATAAAAAAGGTAAACACAGAGTTGAACAAAGTTTCTTTCCTGCAGTGTAACCACATCCTATCAACCTTAATCCAAACACAATAAATGTGTTTATACTGTTATTTTTGTTTGTTTTGGGTGTAGATGAAAAACCTTTCATGAATGGGCAATTTCTGCACTTCAAAACAAAATTTGAACACAGTCCAAACTTTGAATCCTCACTGAGATGCAAACCATTGGAGAAGCAATCAGGACAGCAAAGGATAGAAAATATATTAAATAAAACTGATAAATCAATTATGCGATTTCCTGTCAAGTTATTGTTGATATCAGTTTTCAGAATATCAACATAAGAAGAGCAGTCAAGGTTCAATTTCGCTGTGCTAGCAGTAGTGACATTTGAAGTTGATGCACTCACATCATCACTTTCAGTAAATCTATTTCCATGAAAACTGCGTTTCTTGGAACGTTTAAATCTCGTTTTGGGCATTCTAAAACCAGAAACAGATTTAGAATATAGCAAAAAAAGTTGAAAAAAGCTCGTAAATGATTCACTTGAGAAGTAATCAATAACGTGGAGAAAATAAACAAACAGAACTTCAGTACAGCACATTTGTTGCCAATTTTAATGAGACAAATTTTGAAATAATACCTACATATACTTATTATCAGGCTTAAAAGATATAAAATAATAAATTTAGTCATTTTTAATAATTTTTAACATCGAAATTCCTTGATAGATTGCAATATTTACATCAACTTCCGGTTTCGAAATGCCATTTCCGGTTTCACTTTTGTCATACTATGCTAACTTAAAACGGCCGTAACTTTATTTCTAAAGTAGGTAGAACAAAAAAAAGGACAGATTTGGAAAGCAAAAAGAACAGGCTTTAATATTATGCATTAAAAATATTTTCGTTAGTTTTGTCAAATTTGACGATTTTTACCCAGTCGGCAATATGCAAAGATGGCGGCACAGAAAAAGAGTGTAGATATAGTTGTCCCCAAATCAAATGGTGTCTTGAAATGGGAACTGAGAGAAGAAATTAAGCTACAATGGTTTGACAGATGGTATATGTCCAAAAAAGATAGAGTAACTTGCTATTTTATTCCTAATCCAGATATAAAAATAGGAAGATACCATCCACTGTTAATCCAAATTATATCTGGACATGGGAGATTCCCTGCATATTTCCGAAGATTTGGAAGAATGCAGGAAAAGAAATGCCTTTGTGGTGGAATCGGTATTGTTTAACACTATTTAAAGGAATGCACAGAAATCTCCGAACATAGAAAACAGCTGCAAGTTGAAAATAATGACTTGAGTTCAGTACTGATGGTTCCAAGTAATATTATTACTCTGAAGTTTTTTGCGAACTGTTGAAATTTTGGAGAAGGAGATGGTCAGTTTTTGACCAATTTGGACCAATTATCTTGAAGAAAATATCAGTTTGATAGATTCGGTCAATGTAAGGAGGGACATCACTAAAACCCACATCTACCACAGCAAAGAAAAAAGGAAATATATACATTTTAGGCTTCAACAATATTTTGAGCCATTTTATATTGATAAAAAAAGAACACACTTTCTGGATACATAAATAAATTAATAAAATAAATGCTTGTGTAAAGATCCCTCTCCTTGGACACCTGATTGACCGCTGTAACGTTCCCTTTCTCCGACACTTGATAAATGGCATTTCCGGCCACCTGGATAATCAACTGTGTAACACTCTCTCATTGCTAAATGCCTCCAGATTGCATGATGGGAGATTCTCTCATCTAATAAGATAATTTAAGCATATAAAGAAAGTCCATATAAAGAACCAAGTGTTTATTCCTGTCATTTAGATTAAATAAATCGTATCCTTAAATGGAAGAGTGTCAAACCCCACGAATATAAATCTGTCTTTTATTGTGGAGGTTCAGCTACGAGGTTGTATCAATAACGAACATTCGCACGGTCAATAGGAGACCATTGGGGTTTCTTCTGAACAACTGCTGGGTAACAGGGAGCTCAAGGTCACCAATGTGAAAATGTGAGATGGAGTGAAAGAAGATAAAATGCAAAATTTTAAGAAGAGAGGTTTGATAGAGAGTTCAAAAGAGACTTCGGAGTTTTTGAAGTCTTCGGAGGATCGTCGTTTTGAAGGAGGCGAGAGAAAATTCGTATGATTCGGGCTTCTGAGTTAAGATCCATCTGAGGAAGATCGATGGATTCCTTGAGATACTCCTGTAGTAGGCATTATTAACAGCCTATTAGCTTTTCTAATAGCATATTAACTACCCTAACAGCCTATTAGCTTTTCGTATGAGATTGTTTCTTCGAAATTAATCGAGAAACTATTCATGTATAGCTGTCAAATATGTTGTAAATATTATTAATCATTGTTAATCTAGATGAGAACGAGTTGTTTTTATGTACATAAATTTGTAAATAAAGTAATTATTTCTAACGCTACGCTCTTATTTGATTGTATAGGATCAAGTCATTACTGTAACTATCCTCTCCCTTTCTGTGTCAATTAAGGTGGCGAGAGCCTCCTTACTGGGAGCTTCTTACCTTATTCCTGAGGTTTCCTCCCCTGGCGTCCATCCTATGACAGTTTTCTGAACCCCAACCTTGTTATACCGATGAATTGAACGTAATTTGGAAATATTATAGAAAAAGCCCAAAGTGGAAACAATTTATCCTGCCATTTGATGGTGGACCCTGATTATAAAAGGCTTATAAAAATACTTTTAGCCAATTATTGATGTAGTTATTCAATATATTACTTAACAGACCTACGTAACTTTAAAAGTTACTAAAGCCTTCAAACTATTAGTATTAAAAATATCTAACCTGTAATAGAAGTTGAAGGGTTTGATGTCTATTGGAATGGTTAAATTAGTATTGTAAAAATATTTAAAAAATTCCGAAATTTTTTATTTTTTTTCTTTATTTATACATTAAATAAATGAAAACACATAGATGATAATGTGTGAAAGTGCAAATGTAACTTTTACAGTGCGTGGCAGAAAAGAAGAAACTTTTGGAATTTTGACTTCGATTTCGCCCAGCAAGTATAGTTTATACAAAGAATGAAAAGATAATAAAAGATGTATCAGTGTGCATTTCGATGTCGCTTTTACAGTGCGATGTAACTTAATGCGATGTTTCGATGTTACTTTATCAGTGTGCATTCAAATGCAACTTTTACAGTGCGGGGCAGAAAAGATGAAACTTTTGGAATTTTGACTTCTATTTCGCCCAGCAAGTACAGTTTATACAAAGATTGAAAAGATAATAAAAGATACATCAGTGTGCATTTCGACCTCCTTTTGAAAAGTTACGTTAATTACTACTTAGAATTTGTCGCCTTTTATTAAACATACTATTAAAATACAACCATGTGAGATCAACAATTCATAGAATATGATTTTAATACCCAATGAAAATGTCCAAATTACTTTCCATTCGATTATTATATGATATGTATCAAAGCAGACATTAAATAGAATTCCTTTAATCATTTCCTAAATTAATTCCCAACAAACTTCCTACTAATTATCAATTTAATGCCCACATCCAGTATACCAGCCTCCATACCATCTATGATGCATGGCTGTAATTACGAGTATCTAATTAAAAGAGGAATACATTCCCATTTCCCATCTTACTTTCAGTTCATTTCGATAAAGTTACCTTTAAATTCACTCTCCAATGTTATAAGTTAATATAATTCATTTCTAATGCATATGTTCATTAGTTTCAATTCCATTGACCAACTTTTCAGCGCACTCTGTGAATGCCGTGTCTTCCCCCAAGGCACCAAACTGGGTCCACCATTCTCGGTGCCATACTTAGAATCCACGTGGGCTCCATAATGATTATTCGATTTCACACGGCACGGCGCATGACACCTTATGAGATGTCCCAGGAACTGACAAAGGAAGGAGGAATGAATGCGATCATGAACAGTAATGCATTAAAAGGGGGAGTAAATTAGCGGCTCAATGCTGAGAAGAAATTGGATCATAAATATTAAATTCGAATATCGCGGTTACATCCAGCCGCTAATGCATCTCTAATCAGCGTCTCAGCTGCAGAAGTCGATAATCTCTAAAATTTGACAAGTTTGGAGCCAAGACGCAGGTTGGAAGGATATATCTCGATGTGCTTTCAAGAATTAAGATGGAAGGATGTTTAATAAATGGGTAAATAGGATTCAGTTTTCGTCGGGAGTAATAATGAAATTTTCATACTGATACAAAAATTTGGGGGTTTTATTTGGTTAGATTTTAATTCTTTTTTTTTATTTTGGAACTGACATGGAATGTTTTGATGACACTTTAATAATGAAAGAGAAGAAATTGGGATATTTCAATTTGTTTTTGAGTTAAAATCCGCTTTAAAATATTCAATGAATGTATTTTTGATGTACGAAATTTTAATGTTAAATAATTCTCATATTGAATATTTATAATTCAATGATTATTGCTGTATTATTACGTATGATTCGTCGATAGCAGATGTGTTTTTAAAAGGCTGACAAAGAACTGTGACATCGTAGATGTTATTTTATTTCAAAATTTCAAACGAGCTAGAAAAATTAAAAAATTATATATATATATATATATATATATATATATATAATCAACTGTCTTAAAAACGAATAAAGAAGCTATTAACTGCCTTAAAAACTAATAAAAAAACTATTAACTGTCTTAGAAACTAATAAAGAGACTATTAAATGTCTTAAAAACTAATAAAGAAACTATTAAATGTCTTAAAAACTATTAAAGCAACTATTATCACCGCCTGGAAATTTGAACTCCAGATTCTGATGAGTCTCCATATTTTAAACATCTCTGAATTCAAAAAGCACATTTTTGGAAAATGTCTGCCTATCTGTGACAATGATGAAACAAAAACGCTCTCGATTTGGATGATGACATTTATTATCTTTTCATTACACCAAATTTGTAGACTTTTTTTCGAGTTTTGAACAAATTCTATTTTGGAAAAAATGTCTCTATGGTTGTTGGAATATCATCTAAATAAGTGAAAAAATAGAGATAGATATAGTACACAGATTTTACCTCTATGCTGTATATATATATATATATATATATATATATATATGTACTCACTGCCAATGAATTAGAAACCTTTGAGATTTGCATTTAAATGCGTGATAAGGAGGAAGTATGCAAATTTTTTGTTATGACATGGGTTACACGGGGTTAAAATGCTAAGAGTGTTGCTTAGAGTCTGAGAGTCCTTTTAGCGATGAATGAAGTAAAATGGGAAAAACGACAGATCTTTCACAATTCGAAAAAAGGCTTAGTGTTGGTGTCCGTAGCTGTGCCTCGATTTCGAAGACGGCAGATCTCACTGGGTTTACAAAAGCAACCAGATCAAAAGTTTTCAAAAGTTGGAATCAGAACCCGCAATCATTTTTCCAGAAAATTTAACTGTGCTGCGATCATAGTTTTCCTAGAGCGGGATCGGCGGCATATCCGATGAATGGTAAAGTAGAACAGGCACTCTACTATAATTCAACTGCTCATCAACCAAGGCAACGGATTTCAACCTGAACCACGCGAAAAGAATTGTAGAGGATAGGAATGCATAGTCAAGTGCCTGTGAGAAAACCAATCATTTCTGTCCGACACTCAAAAATTCGTTTTCACTGCTGTCGAGAATGAAAACAATGGGCATTTGAAGATGGGAAATGGGTAATGCTGTCGGATGAATCACGCTACTCTTTATTTTGCATTGATGGAAGACATCGAATTTGGAGAGAACACCACGGAGCCACGAAGCCATCTTGTATTACTCACACTGTACAAAGATCTGGAGGGAATATCATGATATGGAGCATGTTCTGTTGGCATGTAATATCTGCCCTAGTGTTCCTTCAAGGGTAAGCAAACAGCTATAAAATACCTATATATACTGGCAGATCAAAAGCACCCTGCAATGTTGCATTTTTATCCTGATGGCGATGGATACTTCGTGGAAGAAAATGCAACTATACATTGCGCAGAAGTGCTCAAAATGCTCGGGCAGGCGGGCGGGCGGGAGGTCGGGCAGGCATGCGGACAGACAGACAGACAGACCGACAGATAGATAGATAGAGAGTGTATATAAATAACGGTTTCACGTACCCAGTATTAGAATATACAATAGTAATAAAACACAGAAGTTTCCCAACCTAATGTCTATAAAAAAACTACAACATTAATAATGAAATAGAAAAAAAAAAGCTTTTACTTGGATATTTTCCTCATTATGTATGAGCATATTTTTTTCTATACTATCATAATGGATCAGTTCATAATTTCTGGATGATATATATTTTGCAGCTATGAAAGATGGCATAACACACAAAATATGTGCAGATACTTAACGGACAAGATATATCATAGAAAGCGCATCATACATCTGAATATTATTCTAATGCGTGATAAGCCCTCATAGACCAGTCAATTTCAGCCCATTTCATCAAAATCTTAGGAGCGGTGATAATGCAGCCATAAATCCACTCCTTCATCGCTTTTTCCCGCTCTTTTGGAACGAAAAATACGAGCTGTTTCTGAAGCGTGCGGTAATTTATTGCCACCAGTGAGAAAAAGATTTTACGATCCCCGGCCGTTTTATTACCAGTTCGTTCCTTCATTTTTAAGGACTTGTGAGATCTACTATTTAGTCTTTTATGTTCAATTGCAACGTTTTATTTTCGAACAAAATCGAAAAATGGGTCCTCCGCAATTACCTGTTAAAATCCGAAACCTACGGTTACAAGAAAATTTCACACGTGCCACGTTTATTTTCTTTTGTTCCCCCTTTTTCTTTCTTTGGTACTAATTCTTTGTTTCGAACTTAAGTAGCTTAAAACTTTAGAAGTTAAGGGGAAGAAGAGGAAAAAATGTGTTTTCTAAGCCACTTTTCTTAGAGCAGACATTTCAAGAGTGTAAGAAAAAAAATATTTATTTACTTAGCTTGTAATAACTTTTAATGCCAAGACATCTCTGTTAAATGAAAGGTGAATTTTAACTGAGAAATATGTTTGAATGCAAAGAATTCCAAAGTCTGAGTGTGAGTGCCAATTAAACTACTTAAATGACATATTTGAATACAAAAAAAAAATTGAATTTAATGTGAATAGCAATTAACACGTTGACTACCAGACGCATTTTCCATGGTTTGCCCAAGGGGCCAACATGAACTTTTTATTATGCTTATTTGTAGCAGATAAAATGAGATATAAATCATTCTTGACGCAGTTTTCATGGTGGGAGTCACCGGTGACCCCCATGGCGTTGTAGACAATTCTTTAATCTGTCCTTTTTTTTCAAACAATTGTGCTTTGGTTGCTAAGTAACTATTCTCATTCTTTAGTCTTATTCAGTAAATTCTACAAACAAGTAAGTGCGTTTTTTATATTTTTTCATTCAACATATGTTTTTTCATTTTATAACTTTCATTCAATTATTTTATTAGCCCTTTAAAATATGGCTTCAAATGAAGATTATTCATCAAATACATTAATCTGACGGCGCAGTTTTACAAAGACCATCAAAAATACTGCGACTGCTGTCAGACAGCGAGAAAAATTCATTGAGTAGTTCGTTGGATATGATAAGAGAGAAATGTATTTTTCATGTACTAATACATTTATTTTTGTATGTTCTGTATTGCATTTATTTCTTCAAACCATTATAATAACAACTGTATAATTGAAAAACTTATCAGTGTCGATATTTACTATAATTATGCACTTTAATAATTTGCTTAGTCGCCTGTCACCGGTGGCCTCCATGGCGCTGTCGCCAAGTCGAATGTCGGTCACCGGTGACCCCCACGGCAGTTAACGTGTTAAGTTATAAGGGAATGATGTATTTTAATATAAAGAATCTCAGAAACTATGTGAATATCAATTAAACTACCAGTGAGTGACGTATTTTAAAGCAAAGAATTCGAAAGAAGGAATAGCAAAGTGTGAGTATGAATAGCAATTAAGCTACAAATGAGAAGTGTGTTTTAATGCCAAGCATTCCAAAGCCTGAATCTGATTAGCAATTCAGTTACAAGTGAATGATGTATTTTAATATATAAATATTTCCAAAGACTGAGTGTAAATAACAATTAAGTTTCAAGTGTCAGTTATGTTGTCAGTCTGTGTAGAGTGCTTGTATGAAAAGAATCCTTATATCTATATGGAAAATATTTTGGTAGGATAGCGTTGTCGAAAGCGACTAAGACTTCGTGTCTATGCAGAACGAAGAAGATTTTGAGTCTGGCCAAGATAATGGGGCTAGTAGGGGATAGTAACGACAGGAATGAGATGTTAATATAACACAGCTAAATTACCGAAAAAACCAAAAACTATAAAGCTGCATTCTGCGACACAACAGAAAGCTACGGAGGGGTCTACTGAAAATAAAAGACTCTACAAAGGAACACCTTCCCGTGAAATAAGGAAAATATTGTAAGCGTGAGAAATTATTGGATTGTTAATGTAGTTAATGTATTAAGACGGTTAATGTAGTCGTTAAGGGCATTAAAAATTAATATTACTATATTTTTGTGTCCCTATTTTGGCAAACTTTGTAGCAAAGCTAAAATCAAAAGGTCTTTCTGAAATTTTCTTATAAAGATAGCATGCAATAATAAAGTGTGTTATTACAAATACTTTTTTGAATTAGAATGTAGTTTTTTTAAAAAAAAATTTAATATTGCTTCTCAGCAAAACAAAATGTTTCGCTTATCGAGTGTTTTGTATTACGAGTAAAATTCAGATACCAATTATGTTTGCTAAGTCTAATACCACTGTAAATTTTAAAATGTGTTTATTTTAAGGTGGTAACCCCTTAAACCATTATAATCCATTAACACATTCATATTATTTAACTGTTTATACTACAACATACCACCGTTCCAAAAATTTAGTTTCCTCTGATCGAAAATGAAGCTAATTTAAACAAAATTTACTGGTGTTTTGTATTACGAGTAAAACTTTGGAGCCAAATATGCTTCTTTAGTGAGATTCTGCTATATATTTTAAGGCAACCAGGGACCTTTAAAATGAATTTTTGCAAGTTTCACATTTGTAATTTGAAATCTTACAGGCATTAAGAATATTACTATACTAGATGATACTTAAAATTTTAAAGCATTATATTAATTTATTCATGAGTTAGACGGGTTAGTAAAAAATAATATTAGAGATAAATAACGTTGATGAAAAAGATTCCAGGTTCTCTAAATTTGTACGAAAGTGTTCCAATTTTTATTATTACTTACTCCAATCCTTTTGAAACAAAAGTTGAAATTAATCTTGAAATGTGAGTGCGAAATATCAAAATTAACTAGCGTAATAACTCAAAACTACTTAAACTTTTTTTTAAATCTGTAGTTTTGTGTTATTACAATGGTTAATTTTGTTATTTCGCACTCACATTTCAAGATCAACACCAGCTTTTTTGTCAAAAGGGTTAGAGTAAGTAATAATAAAAATTGGGGATTTTTCATTTTGGAAATTTGGAGCGCCTGGAACATATTTCATTCACGTTATTTATCATTAATATTATATTATATTAACCACCTAACTAAAAAAGAAAGTAATAAAATGCTTTAAAATTTTGAGTAACATATAGTATGATGTTGATCTTAATGCCTGTAAATTTCAAATTACTAGGGTGAAAAATGCAAAAAGTCATTTTAAAAGTCCCTGGTCGCCTTAAAATGTGATTTTTTAAGGTGCTAATTCATTCAACAATTCATATTATTTTACTGTTTATAGTACAATATACCACCGTTCCAAAAATATATAGTGTCCTCTGATCGAAGTTGAAGCTCCTCTAAACGAAATTATTAAAGACTAGTCCCGGAAAATGTCCTTTAATATTCAAAGACCCTGGAATCCTGAACCACTTCCCCATTAACCCTAAAACTCTTTCATTAATAAAGTAATTTTAAGCATACTTCCTATACAGATTAATCAGCTCATTAACCGTTTGCATTAAAATTTCAGAAACATCGTGCTTCTGAGAGGGAGACTCATAATAAGCTCAAATTATCATCCTACATTGGAGGATTAAACGATTAAATCTTTATCCGCTCTTTAATATCTAATTAGTCTGAAGGATCTTGAAAAGTTTGTATTATTCCAGTTAATTGATAATCTAATCTTTTTGCTAACACTTAAATTGAATTTTGAACTTCGGTTTGCTTTCCTTAAGTTAACAATAAGTTTTAATGCTGTTTGCGAGATGTATAAGCTGATAATAAACAGTTAGGAAAACTTAAAGAAATCAATTTAATGGAAGAAATAATTGATTTAAGTTAATATTTTTTCTTAGGGTGATATTAAATATATATATTTTTAAATGAAAGATTATTATGTTGTTTTCGAGAAAATAATTTTAAATTAAATGGTATTAGTTATCGAAGAAGCTATTAATAGAATAACTAATTAACTCGATATTTTACTTTAGTGAGGAAGATGCGATGATGAAATTTCATCGTTCTGGAGATGATTGAAAATATTGCAGTTAAAAATAGTGTACCTTCTTAATGTTCGCTTTAAACGAAACTGCCTTGATGTTTTCAATTATAACGGAACAAAATAAGTAAAATAATTACGTTTTCCATCAATTTTCATAATTACCTGATATGAAATTGGATGATTTAAATTATTGAAAAAAGTATCCAATGGTCAGATTAAAAAAGACTTAAGTAGTTGTAAATGTAGTTTTGAGAAACTGGTAAGTTTTAAGAATTTTTCAATTATGTCAGAAACAAAATTAATAAATTTCGTTTCAGAAAAACATGGGATGATATCCATTATTTAGATATGCGAATGAATTTAATATTAATTTATCTGATCATTTATATGGATGTCGATAAAATCTTTTTATTCTCTAGGTATTGGATTTTTTTCTCGTTTTATAAAGACTTTACTGTGCCTAATTACTACTGCTTCAAATGCTATCAGCATCCCTAAAGTAAGTACTTCTTGGAACTAATTAAAATTTTATTTTTTTTATCATATTTGTCTAAATAAAGAGAATTCTTTTAAAAAAATGTGTACTATAATTACATGTCTTGATAGCAAAACTGGCGATTGAGACATATTATTCCTACCAATGCCATTACTATAGAAAAAAGTTGTGTGACTTGTACATTATATAATGCAATTATAAATGAATGCCCGGATTTGAAGAGTTATCTAAATTAAACACAATATAACATTGCTATTCATTAGAAAATAGTTGTACATACAAGGCGTTGCCCCCGTGACTTTGCATCCAAGAACAGAAATTAGCTTTAAACTTAAGTCTAAGCCTCCACCCGATATAACATGGACATGTCTTTAATATCAAACAAGGATAAAAATATAGTTAGAAATTATCAAAAACGGCTACAAAACTTTTTTATAGAATACACTCATAAATATTTAGATTGTTACAAAGGCAAAAATATATGCCCCCTTTAAACAAAACACAGGAGATCATTTTGAAGTTGGACTTCCTTCTTTTCGTACAGTGAGATTTAAAATCAGATTGAACAAAGAATTGTAACGCGTATGCATACCACAGCTCTTGCTATGTGCGCATGCGCAATTTCAGATTTGAGCTCATGCGTGGATAAGTTTAAATCGCAATTATGAAACTCTAATTTTTATTTTAATACGGTTTCAATATACACGTAAAACCATCAACAATAAATGCTCTACAAAATGGTATAAATATCCCTAATATCTGTTAACTATTTCTCGATTTTGTGTGGTTCTAACATGCAGACGTTTTCGGGAGACTTTATTTTATATTATGTATAGATTACTAATAACATTAAAAAATTTTGAAAATTCAAATTTAACACAGTTATAGATGCTCATTATAGGTAGCTCCAAAAATATGAATGATATCTAACTTGCAGATATGCTTGTCTTTAGTTTATCAATACAAATTGGTAGTGGGGAAAAATCCCTGCTATTTGATGATCAACCACTCCAAAAAATTAAGTATCTCCATACACGAATATCGACTTGAAATAAACAACAAAACTATCAAGCAGATACCATTACTTTCACTGTGAAAAAAATTATTGCTATACCATTTGGACAGCATCCACCACTATACGCTGGAAAAGTTTGCATTTAATTCTGATTTCACTTTAATTTACTTCATTAAACGAATTGATTTATTGTCCTAACAAATAATTAAATTTGGCTTTATAATGCATTATACAGCCTTATCAATTAAACTTGACCGTATAATGCATTAGATAGCCTTATCAATTAAAATTGACCTTATAATGCATTATATAACCTTATCAATTAAATTTGACCTTATAATGCATTATGTAACCTTATTAATTAAATTTGATCTTATAATGCTTTATATAGCCTTACAAATTAAATTTGATCTTATGATGCATTATATAGCCTTATCAAATAAATTTGACCTTATAATGCATTATATAGCCTTATCAATTAAATTCGGCCTTAAAATACATTATATAGCCTTATCAATTAAATTTGATCTTATGATGCATTATATAGCCTTATCAATTAAATTTGACCTTATGAT
>JAOUZG010036556.1:2974991-2987355 GCA_026289955.1 Argiope argentata | reverse complement strand
TAATTATAAGTTTCAATTCTACATGAAATATTTATATCTTCTTTTGGATTAAAGGGATATGTATGCTAAATTGCATGTTAAGTAAAAAGATCGACTAAAGAAAATAAAAGAATAGATTGAATGTTAAGAAAATAATTATATTTTTGGTAGCATTTAAATTAAATAAAAAAACTTTTTAGCCACGTTTAGTGAGTAGTTTGTTCTCTCAGATAAGACACTTCATAGTCTGTTAAATTATTAATATTGAATAAAAAATATCACTATTTAATACGACTAAAACCCGTGAATTCAACAAAAACATTTTACTGTAAATTACAAAAGCATATATTAGGCGCCAAAATTGAAAAACAATTAAGTGATTTCTCGCCAAATATAATCCGGAGAATATTTTATTGCAACTTTAAGAGCCGTTTATTGAAATTTTTGGTATACAAGCAGGATGGCAGATCTTTGCAGTTTTTCAATGATTTTTATAATTTTGTGGGTTTGGCGATAAACCGTACATCAATCTAAAGTCTTACCAAAACAACTTATCTGACAGTGGTTAAGCCTACTTTTATGCTTGATGGCACTTCTTTAAGAATAAATCTATTTCTTGATTTCTTTTACTTCTTCGTTCCTCTGACTAAATATTCTCTTCAGTGACATGCTAGCCTATCTTCGGAACAATTCTATTAATATTTTCCTGGTCATTTTTATATCCATAAATGTGCAATGAATAAAGTAGTTTGAAATTCTTATGATGTTTTGTTAGTTAGCAATTAGCCATTCGACAATTAGTAATGAGCTCGTTTTCTTCGCCAAACCTATTAGCGTTTCATGCATATGGATTTTAAGAGCAATATTTTATAAATATTGTTAATATTTCACTTTTATATTTCAATTTCTTTTTCTTTTTTATCAACGAGTACAAGATATTTTTTTTGTTTAAGGTTTTTGAAGCCTCAAAATCCATAGGCAACAAATTGGCTATTTATCGCCTTTGTAACATCAATTTTATGCTTTTGGGGTTATTATAAAATAATGCAGGTTTGTCATATTTGGTGGTTTTTTTTGTCAAAAATGTCCTTGAAAAATAGAAATTTAATTTATAACTTAAAAGTTTAAGTCAATAACAATATTATTACATTTTTATTTTTGTTAAAATGCTTTTATCATGTGAGAAAACGATGGTGTATTGGTGTGAGCTTTTTTTTAGCCACAAAATCAACGTCCAAAAAGTTGGCGATTTTTCGCTTTTGGGAAATCAATTTTCTGCTATCAGGGTTGTTAGAAAACGGTTAAATTAGTTATCATATTTGGATACTTATCATTAACAAAAAGTTACAACTTGTCACTACTGTTAGCCATGTACCCGATTCTCGATATATCGACCCACGCCTATTCTGATAGTCGCATGATTGTTTCAAGCTTGTTAATGACTTAAATTAATTAAGACAAATAATGCCTTAAAAATAATAATTTTCTCACATGACAACATTAATTTGAGATAACAAATTTCAATTTTTTATTTACTTTTTAAATTAATTTCTTATTCATTATTATAAATATCCTGTTGGCATAGAACACCCTTTTCTCGCAAGTTCATTTATAGGTTATAATCAAATCAAATAAATTTACACAGCATGGTGATCATGATTAATACAGCATCTGATAGCTTCCTTTCTATGTAATCTGTCTTATCTGACAAGAGATAATTAATAATTAAAAAAAATATTGAAATAATCTACTTAATCAAAAACTCTATTTTTAAAACTAAAATTTCTATCACATTAGGATTATTAATAAGTATTATCAGAAAATTATATTTTTACAAAACAAAATAAGTAAGATGAAATAAAATAACGTAACAATTAGAATGCAATATTCTACAGTAAAGAGATTATAATAAGTGGAGTCAGAAATGACAAAAAGAAAATAATGCTTGTCAAAAGAAAAAAGTGGCAGTTTATTTTCTTTAAGTAGACAATGATAAATCAGTCCTCATAATGTGAATTTCAAAAGATATAATTAAGGACCACAGCTCCATTATTATAATTTTTCTTTTATCCAAAACTTTCTTTTTTTCCCTTTCTCTCACCCATTTTGCTTTGGATATAAAAAAAAAGAAGTTCTTTAGAACGTCATTAAATTATTTATATCAGATCGTCGCTGTTACATCATTCTAGATCCAGAAATTTTTTACAAGAGTATTTATTGAATTATAAAAGCTAATTACTCACTTAATAACTTGACTATGGCTATTTTCTTTCTTCCACTGAGCTGCATTATTATTAATATACTAATGAATATATAAAATTATTTGTTTGAGAATTTTCTAAAATAAAAATGGGGTTAAATTATGAATGTAATTTAATAATTCCTCAAGGCTGATTGAAAAATTATAGGAATGCAAGAATTGATGAATAAAATAAGTAAGATCACTTTTAAGTTTCGTTAATAAACCAATACATTCTAAAATGATCTGTTAAATTTTGCTACGGTGAGATCCAGATGAATCCGGACTCTATTGCTAGGTTGTACAATCAGAAATATAACTAACACACTAAAGGATAAATATGCTCTATTATACACGAACAGATGATGCTCAGATACCAAACCATAGGTTATACAGATACAAAGTAGCCCTTGAAGTATGGCGTAGTACAAGCAACAAATTGGCAATAAAAAACACTTAAACAATTCAAAGAAATCAGGGAGTTTTCAAACAGATAAAGTAACTATCTTGATTGCTCATGAATTGCCACCTATTCGATTGCATGAGTTAAGTTGTGTCTCACCGTTTCTTATAGTTTCCGAAACAGACTAAATAATTTTTATAAGTCCCAATGTCGTAGCCCGAAATTCGCTTTCTGTGATCTCTTTGTTATAAGCAATGCAAATCTAATAAATTCACACATCAATTTGACAATGCCTGGTGTAATCTATTACAACTTTCTTCCTTTATAATCTATTCAATAAATATGTTAAATACAGGCAAAAAATGTTTACTTTATAATATCTAAAGTACATCAATCATTCCTCCTCATTATAATCTCTTTGCAGAATCTCATTTGTTTTAATAGAATTCTCTTTGTTCAAACATTTTTACAAGTGCATAGAGATCAGGCAAAAAATGATTCTTCATTTTTTACTTGCATTTTTTTACTCTCCGTAATATTTTAATACTGTCCTTGATTTAGCATTCTGTTTATCAGGAACAGAAATGAATTATGACAAATAATTAATAAGTATAGAAAAGGGACCAGGAAAGATTTTGAAGATAACCAAAAACTTTCTTAAAATATTCTATTTTACCAGAATTTAAGATAATATTTGTATATAATTTATTCCGAAAATAATACATTGTTAGGATTATATATCTATATTCAATTAATAATCTACACTGAAGTGCCAAAAAAACAACAACTAGTACGCCTATCTAATATCGTGTAGAGTCCCCACGAGGACGCAGAAGTGCCTCACCACGGCATGATATGGATTCAACCTATTTATGAAGATTTTCTCTACACAGTTCACTGCATGATTCTTGCAGGACAGTCCACAAAGCCACGGGAATGCGAGGTAGTGGAAGGCTATTGAGGACATCCGTATATGGTCGATAATATTCATGTCAGGAGAACTAGGTGGTCAAGAGAGGGAAAGAAATTCGGATGAGTGTTTCTCAATACACTTTGTAGCTACATAACGTGAACTGAAGACATTATACACTACTGAAGACATTTGCAATGGGACATTATCCTGTTTCAATTCACACAAAATATGAATGCATGCAAAGAGTCAGAATGTTAAAGTATCTCTGATCCATCATGTTAGAGCCTACCCACATCAACGGTCCGATTTCATGTAAACTTCATATGCCCCTTACCCTTACAGATCCTCCACCAGATTGAACAGTTCCTTGTAGGCATGAGAAAGCCATAGATTCTAGGAGTTTTCTCCACATCCGTATGCAACCATCAACTGAATACACTTGGAAACATTCCCAAACCAACAACATATTTCCAATCATTAAGAGTCCAATGGCAGAGTTGGCGAGTCCATGTAAGGTGCAGAGCTTAGTGTTGCTGAATTACCAATGGTCCATGAGATGGTTTGTGGTTGTGAAAGCCAATATCAATTAGGATATGTTGCTTAGTGCGTATACTGACACTTTTTATGGGCCTACATTTATATCCGCAGCAGGAAGTGTTGGACGTCTATCTTGTATAAGTTCAATCTCGTATCCGTTCTATCAAGGCCTTTTTCAAACCACACGTCTGTCGGAGATTTGAAGTTTTACAGAAAACCTGGTATTCGTCGTACACCTTAGAAAAAGTCGGGGGCGAAAAATCCAAATTCCATTACTTCGGAAATGCTGTGCTCCCTCCCCCATGCGCCGTCGATTAGTCACAGTTAAAAATTGCTTAAATCTTGATAACCTGTTATTATAACAGTAAGAATCTATGTAATAACCTCCGCAGACTCCTACTGTCTTATATACGCATTGTCGAAGACATCACGTTATGCTAATGTTTTGAACACCTCCATTATTTGCAAACGACCTGCTATACCAGTTTTTCTGTATCTTTTGGTATCATTTTAACAACGTATGGAAGCCCCGGTGATTACATTTGTTCGATGCTTTTATCTGCTCATCGTCTAGGACTTTGTCTTTAGCTTATATCATTTCTGTAAAGCTCATACAACCAAATCAGACTTATCTAAAAAGAACATCTTTATATAGTGTGATTTCTTTATAAAGAAACCTTTGAAGTTTGGTGAAATTCTAGAAATTTTTTCATAATTTTCATCAGCAATTATTGACTGGATTCCATTATTCACCAAAACAGACAAAAAGTGACACTAATAAAGCATTGTGTAAAATGTTATCTTGAATCCTTCCTAATTGTTTAAATAACGTGTTTATTGGACGTATTTTTTTAATTTGAATTATTCTACGTCCTTCAAATTCACATTAATATAATGTTAAAACGAAATTATATATCGCGAATGGAAATTATATATCCAAATCATTCTCGAATCCTCGCCAATAAAAGTATTATCTAGTCTCTTCCATATAAATATGTGGATCTTATGTAAGGACACGAATAAATTGCATAGCATTTGTGAAATATAGTTACGAAATTTTGATATTTGATATGAAGTAAGAATTTGCATACATAATAACAAAAAAGTCGACGCCCTTAGAAGTAGTAGTCCGAATGAGACGAATATTGGTGGATAGGAAGACAATGTACAGAATAGTAAATGATTAAAATCTCAGAACAATTGAATAATTTATTTCAGAGTTACGGTAACAAGTTCAATAAGGTGTTGACCCCTCGCTAGGCTGAATACAAGCTGCCACACGGTGTGGCAGAGGCCGATAAAGATGCTACATGGTCTCCTGCGGTATTTCCTGCCAAATTCGGTCCAATTGTCGAACGAGGTCATCAACATTCCGTGGCAGATGCAATTACCTTCCCATCATATACCAGACAGGCTCGATGGGAGAAAGATCTGGAGATCTGGCAGGCCAAGGAAATGCTTGACAAGCTTGCATATATTTCATAGCAGCACGTGCCATATATGGTGTGTCATTCTCCTGCTGAAAAACCAGCCGAGGGTAATTCAAAAGGTACGGTCGCCAATCTTGTCTTAGGGTGTCGTCGACGTACCACTGCGCAGTAACTATACCTCTAATGATTATCAAAGGAGTCCGACTATCAAAGGAAATGGCACCCCAGACCATAATGCCTTGTTGGGAGCCGGTGTGGCCTGCAATAGTGAAAGCAGGATGCCATCTCTGCATTGGGTGTCTCCAAACACGTCTTCGTTCATCGTCAGGACACAGTTTGAAGTGGGATTCGTAGCTAAAGACAATACGGCCCCAGTCGGCATCATTCCAACCTGATCGAGCCATGCACCACTGTAATATGGCTCGGCAGTGTGCAGGCGTGAGTGGCACGTGGCATAACCATTGGCGCGAGCTCAGATTTCGCTGTCTCAACCGTCTGTGAATGGTCATGGTGGACACTGGTGCTTGGGTTGAACGTCTGATGGTTGATAGAGATGAAGAAGGCGCTGTGACAGCTGATCGGTCTATAACTCTGTCCTCACGATTTGTTGTGGCTCTAGGTCGAACACTACCATCCTGACGCTGAACTATGCCATCCCCCCATCCTTGCTATAATCTCCGAATCACCGCATCCCTTCGACAAGCTATTCAGTAATAGGCACCAAAGTTTTATCATTTGAATATCTGGTCAAAACACTCATGCGTACACAATTTCAAAGCAACCGGATGATTGCTTCTTGTTGCGTCGATTTTTTCTATAAAGTTTAAATCTATCATGAAATTTTCAGAGATTACTTTTGACTATTAACCAAAACATGCGGTTAATAATACCCCAGAATCGAATGCGTGTTTTAGATAGTTTTTTCAAACCGATTAAAACAAAAAACTGGTGGAGAACTGAAATTGTAATCTAAAAATGTTTTACAAAATTTCATGTATTTATATCATTGCTTATATGATTCTTCATGTTTCCATGCCTATGAAAAAACGGATTTACACATGGTCTATTCTTTGAAGGATATATTTCCAAATTCCATAGGTGTTTACATTTTAGATGCTAACTATGTATACCAAATTTTCTCTCTCGTATTTCTCTTCGTCTTACAGTTATAGTGTGAAATTTGAACAAATTCTATTTCTAAATATACGTCGTTCAAAATGTGATAGATATCAAGAAATTTAGTTTTAGGACTAAATTCCAACATTCAGCTGTCACGTTCAAAGCGTTTTGAATAATCGCGTTTACAGACACATAGATAATAATATCAGAAATGCGTTTTTTGAACGAAAGGATTTCTTAAACGTATAAATTCAATAAAATATCGAGTTCAAATTTTTTTTGACAATGACAATTCTTTTTTATACTTTGGATACGGTAAGTGAAAAGTGTCAAATGTTGTTAGTCAGTACTTTTTAACTTTCAAATTCATAAACAAGTAATGTAACAAATGTAAAATCTATTTTTGCTTAGGACAAGAAAGAAATTTTTTTATTTTAGTTATTTATTATTAAACAATTAAAATTAGCATAAATACGTATATACATATGACGGAATCACAACATTAAGGGGCAAAATAGAAAGCGAATTTCCTCATTATTTTCCATTTTCCTTCTCTACACGCAACTCAATCTCAAGGCTAAGTAGGATAAGTGACCAACAACTGATGACAAAGATTTTAAGGAGATAATTAAGGATTTAAGGATTTCTTCAATTTTATTTTTTGAGGAAAATACTTTATTCTCAGCACTAAGTCATACCTGCTAACTCATTCTCTAAAATTCTTTGGACAAAGCGTATACTTAAAGCAAATATTTTCAAAAATGTATTTAAATAAATATTGTTTTTTGCAAGAATTGAACTCGCATTCTTTACCTTCACGCGAAAAATACTGAAATCCTTACATTTTACCGATTGACATGCTGCCTCTGGATTTCAGTTTTCATTACAAACTGATAAAACTCTATTTAAAGTATTAAAAATGAATTAAATTTAATAATTAATTATTAAAAATTAAAAACAAAAAATGTATAAACTTCGTGTCATCTACTACAATTTTTAAAAGGATGTATTTGAATTTGACTGTATGAATCAAAAGTATTTTATAAATGATTGAAAATTCAAACAATGAATGAAAAAATGAATGAGATATAAATGATTGAAAATTCAATTAATGAATTAATATTTTTTAAAAAACTATAAATATCGTGTCATCTACTACAATTTTTAAAAAGATGCATTTGAATTTGAGTGGATGAATCAAACGTATTTATAAATGATTGAAAAATCTAATTAATGAATGAAAAAATGAACGAGATATGAATTATTGAAAATTCAATTAATGGATTAATATTTTTAAAACATGTATTAACATCGAGTATCATCCACTACAATTTGTAAAAAGATGTATTTGAATTTGTGTGGATGAATAAAAAGTATTTTATAAACGATTTAAAATTAGAATAAAATATATAAATATATATAGGGAGAGACTGAATTAGTAGTAGGAATTAAATTAATCCCACAAATAAAAAGTATTTTATTAACGATTGAAAATTAGAATAAAGTATATAAATATATACAGGGAGAGTGTGAACTAGTAGTAGGAATTGAATTAATTGCATGATTATAATTGATTAAAAAAAGAAATTGATATTTATAAATTTTCATGACTCCATAACTTTTCTTCGTGAGATGTGCCATAGATAGTCAGATGAAAATCTTATAGCAAAGAGTAATCATATCTCGCTTAGTCACTCCACAATAAACAATGAAAGAAAGCTTTCATTTTTTTTTCAATAACGCAATTTTCTTTGTTTTCTGGTAGAAAGCCGCCCGCGGTAGATCTGTAAATTAAGCCAGAGTCATAATGAGTGCATAAAAAGAGACGCAAAGACTGCTTCTTTCGGTCTCTAAGACAAAGAAACAAAAATAACACGACAGGGAGGTTGAAGAAGCAATAATAAAAGAAATGTTTTGTTAGGAAATTACAATGTTTTTGCGATATTTTTTTGTCGATGGAGGTATTCAGGTAGTGACATAAAGTTACGCGAATTTCTCATTTTTTTTTCTTAGCTCACATTATTATTTTTTTCCGTCTTTCCCGCGAGCTTGTGTCTTCACTTGCGTAAATTATTTTCGAGGAAGCAATTTGTCAGCGTAGGATTACCTCGCGAAACATAGTTTATTTTCTGTCAAAAGATTACTCTTTTCTATTGTTTTTATGATTGAAAAGAAAAACTTTTTGCACAGTGAGAGTTCATTATTATGAATATATGTATGTTTGCACTGTTTTTTTTTTCCCTTCTTCTTCTTCCTTATTTGGAAATGTTGTTTTCTGCTCTATAAAATTGTGAGCTTTGTTTATTTTATATCCAATTTTGAGTTGGTTAAGGAAAATGTTATTTTTAGGATGAAAAGTTTCCGATTTGACTTGAGTTGTTCTCGGGAATTAATTTTTGTTTGCCTGCTCACTGTTTTCGTGCCAAAGTAAAATTGAATTAGATGCGAGGGAAAAAAAGAAAGCTTATCGTATTATGAAGTGAAGGAAAAGTTTCTTTGTAAATTAATGCAAAATTTGTTCTCGTGAAGGAAGAAAAAAACGAAACTTTCCTCTTGGAGCATATGAGATAAATTCATTTTCCACGTTTAACTTAGTCAAGTGTCGAAATTATTCAATTTCAAATAATTAAATTCTTTATTTTGCTGTAAATGAAATAATGAAGAACATGGTTATTTCCTTTTCATCATTTTAATTATGCATGTTATTAAGATATATATATCTTATTTTGTATTTAATATAGGTGCAACCATTATTTTAATTATTATGCAGGTGAGAACAAACCCTAGACTTACCAAATTGTACACCCCATTAATGAGTAGATAGAGGACATTTCTAGGATATATTCACTGACATACACTTACTAATATATATTCAAAAATTAGCAGATCAAAATTTTTATCATGTCCTGTTAAGAGTCTTAGTTTCAGCGTTCAAATTTTTTATATTTAAAAATAGTATTGATAAATATATTTTTATTTTTAGATTTACAAAATATATTTTTAATTGCTTTTTTATTTATCTCTATATAAAAAGTTAAATGCAAAAAAAATGAAAAAAACTAGAGTAACGAAATATGGAATTGTGGGTCACTATAAACCGATTATTAGTTAACTCAGGTAAGAAATAATTTGAGATTTAAATTTCAAAATAATATTAAACTTAACTATTTTAAAACAAGCTAAGTGTTATTGAGTTATAGAATCGAAAATGTTCTATAAATTATATTTATTAATCTTTAGCATTAAAAAAAACATAAAATAAATCTTCAAAAATTTGTTTGTATACATATTTAAACCATAATCAAACTTTTTGCAAATATTTATAGGAATATGGTGAGTTCAGAAGCAGCATTTTGGGAAATAAATGAAAACTCAAAGATATATTTTCTCGCAATAAAAATGCAAATAAAAAGATGTCACGTGACTGACTAAAGGTGGGAGATTCATATCAGCCAATGGGAGTGGGAAATAATACACAAATTATAAAAAGTGAGGGTATCAGTATCATTTCTAAAAAGTTAAATATATATTAGAATATATTATACGAATAAAAGTAGATGTGAATTTTATACAAAGAAAAAATGTTTATTATTGGTAATACTAATATTGAAGTTTCCAAATTCATGATAGATTTTGAAAATCGACCAAAAACAATTTTTTAATAATATAATAAATTGAGACTATATTGAAAAGACACCATCGATTACAATAAAATCTTAATATGGCTTTTAACAGCAAACCTTTACTCAGAACTTTTCCAAATAAGTTTCTTTATTTAATGACTACCTGCTTTCGTGCGATCAATTAACATAAGGTTACTTTGGTAAATGAAAATTTCTCCGAATTCGAATTAAATTACTTTCAAATCCAGTCACGGAATAACTTGGCGAGGAAGACAAATCACAGGGTAAATTATTAAACAGAAAAGAAGAGAAAAAATAATAATAAAACTCATTCACAATAATTGTCTGCATTAAAATGGAGAATCGAAATGGAAATACAGCAGAGATTTTAAATTTCATTTAAAACTCTCTTTTAAAAGTTCCCTCTCCATCCGTCATTCCAGTTTAATGATTAAAAAGCAAGAATTTATCATTCCAAATGCTAAATTGAAGAGATTGGAAATGGGGTACCATTAAAGTCTTTCTTAACTTTTTACATCATGGACTCGAGGCCATTAAAAACAAATCTTACCCGATTTAATCGTCGTTACTTGTTTTTAATTTCAATCAACGCAGTAAGAAAATCAAATTATTGTCTATCAAAGAGGTCATTATAAGGAAAAAGTATTGCTATCAGTAAGGAATAAAAAAAGAAATGGCGACAGGCCTTAGACTTTTAAAAGAATCATTGTTCTTCTTTTCTGTTTCCTCACATCATATCAGATACGAAATTCCCGCCATTTTCTTTTTTTGCTGTTCTTTTTTTTTCAAGCATTCTTTTATTTCATTCCTTTTTTTTTCACCCGAGCTCAGTCGAAGGGAATGGTATTTTCTCGAACGTATTTGGGGTATTTCCCGAAGGACTTTTACGAGCTGTGATTAGAATTGTCTGTATCTGATAACGAGGGAATTGCTGGTACCATTCTGGAAACGAATGCTACTTTTCCTAAGAGATGAGGAAATCTGGACGATGACACTTCTTTCGAGTGTGATTTCGAGTTAAATTTAAACTCGAGAAAGTCTCGCCAAGCGATCTCTCGACCAATCTCGAGATGTCCGGATGAATAAAATCAGTTACGGTATTGTAAAAGACAACATTTCGTTTCTAGTTTTGAATTCAATCTTTGATCGGCGCCTTTTTTGAGACTGAAACAAATTCAATTTTTTGTTGAATTGAAATGAAAAAAGAGAAACCAACAGAGTGAAATCCCCAAAACTTTCTCGTATTCAAGCTAATAAAAAAGTTATTCTCCACACCATCAACAAATTGTGCATATCGGATAAACCAAAGAAAGTCTTAAACAGTATTGGAATACAATAGTTCAGAAATACTAACCTTTGGCGTGAAATAACGAATTTATTGAATATATCTGAGAGCCTTGGCGAATGTTTTGGCCATTATGTTCTGGTATGCAGCTAATAGCATCCGAAATTAAAATTTGTCTTTTAGATGCGTTTTTTCTAACTAATTGAAACCGAAATTTGACTAATTTTTAACTAATTAAAATCGAATATTGTACTTTCAAAATAACAGTCAAAATTCAAAAATCGTTATATTTAAATCATTGTCTTTTTATGTTTTTCCGTTTATATGCGTATGAAAATACATAGTGAAAGAGTTCAATCCCTTTTTGAATATAGCCCGAACTTAGACAGATGTCTACTTTATAGATATAGAACTTATATAGATATAGAACTTAACGTTACCCCTTTTGCGATTATCTTTTAAACTTATTGTCGGACAGACTTCATCTTAGTGAATTTTGCCTAGATATATTACCACTCGTGTAAAATATCCATAATTACTGAATCTATATATTAACCTTGGAGAGTGATTTAGGTATTAATCTGTGACAGTCAGTTAAATAGCATGAAAAAACCAAATTGAGATTTCAGACCCATTTTTCTTAACCATTTGAAAGCAAAACTGGACGAAGAGCTAACATTATATATACATATCACAATCAAATTTTGATTTTAAAAATCTGATTATGCATTAAAATAGCATCAGAAAACTATATTGAGATTTTAGACGTATTTTTCTTAACCAGTTAAAGCAAAAATTTGACTAAAATTTGAATT